>JAXGGA010023920.1:0-12810 GCA_038373865.1 Uloborus plumipes
AGTTTCAAGTCCATTAAGTAATCAAGTTGAAAAAAAAAAGATATTAAATGAATGTACGAGAATCAAAAAGCATTTGATGTGTTTTTAAGTCGTCTCTAGCTTTCCTCACAGCATCAACTCTTTTAGGCATAGATTCCTCAAAGTTCTTCAATCCTTCGTTTGGTATTTTATAGTGCCAATCTTCCTTTTTATTTCTTCACCACATTTACACCTTCAGTCAGTTTAAATGAGAAAAAAAGGAAATATCGTAGTTGCTTATCTTAACCCATTAATGCCTAGTGTCCCTTTTTAGGGGCGGTCCAAAAAGTGTGTCTAAATTTTCCAAAAATGAACATTTCAACCAAATAATTGTGTTCAATTATTACTTTGATATTGCTTCAATTCTTTATTAACAGATTGCAGCACATAACCTCTGTAAAGTGTGATCTGTAGCCATTTGATTATGATCTTTATCAAAAATTACATCGTTCACAATCTCAAGAACAAAAAGCTAAGTTTTTAAAGTTATTAACAATTAAATCTATCTGTGTTTGATATATGTACTACTTTGATCGATGTTTTAGTTTACCTTTTTTTGCAATTTTATAAATTTTAATTTTTTTTAGGATTTTATAGCAATTTAAGAACGTTCCTAAAAAGGGACGCTAGGCACCAAAGGCTGCATTGTTTAACCGTTGCTGATTTCTTGCTTAGAATCTATAATTTATATCAAAAGTTAGTAAATGTTTTTAGACTGAAAAACAGATAATAATTGTCATTTTTAAAACTTATTTTATTTTCCAAATCTAATTAAATTAAATTAATTAATATATATAAACTTAATTATACAATGTTCTTAAATATTTTCTCTTCTTTTTTTTTAATTACAAAAAATACTCAAGGTAAATTTTGAAAGAAAGCTATTTCAAAAATGTAATTCTTTAAAACACTAATTACTCGTTTTATTTAATTGCTTTTCCATTATGCATTTAGGTATTTATTATTGTTTAGTCTGACTGTTGGGGGGGGGGGGAAAGAAGCCCTAAGCTGTTTCATAAGCTTAGCATTTCACCTTGATGAAGAATTCAAGGATTGCATGTGTGTCTGTTGTTTGGGAAAGGGGGGTGGTTGCAGATTTAATTTCAGAATTCCCTGAGCATGCCAATTTTGATCTCTACTGTGACAATTTATTTACTTCTCTTGCGCTCCTACGTGATTATTTGTCTCATCAAGGTTTTGTGCAAGAATCGGATTAAAAAGTGCTCATGAACTAAAGTTACGTTGTTCAAAAAAGAAAAGAGAGGAAGTTTTGAATAAATGTCGATGACAGGTAAAATAATATTACGTTGGTTCGGTGGAATAATAGCAATGTCATAATTATTGCATTCAATCTTCATGGAATTTATCCTATTGTAAAGGCTAAGCGATTGTCCAATAGCGAAAAGAAAGTAATTGAAATTGATGAACCAAATATATATGATTGCTCAATACAATCGTTGCATAGTTAAAAAGATCCCATGCATCAAATATCGGGAACTACCGGTTTTTGATCCACTCTAAAACCTGGTGGTAGCCGCTCTTCATTTTTATTTTAGAAGCTGCTGTACAGGGCCGCCGTTTGGGGGGGAATACTGGACCTCTAGTACCGGGCCCGGAGCTTTGGGGGGCCCGTAAGGTTATGAACATGTTTTTCCAGTAATAGTGTCAATAATTTCATCAAAAAAATCTCGCTTTCCATTGCCGATTCTCAATATGAAACAATTGCTAGTACAAACAGTAATGAATGAAACACGATTGTTGCAAAGGAAAATGTACCGCTTTTTTAAAATCATCTGGCGATACAAATAACGTGAAAATAAAATCAGATGCACACTTTCGTAACTAAAAAAAAAGTTTTTCTCCTTTTTTTTTTACATTTGCAAATGTGCTGAAACGATGGCATGAAAATATGCCATTTGGGGGTGGGATGGGGGGGCGGCATTAAAATTGGTACCGGGCCCCACCATTGGTAGCGGCGGCCCTGCTGCTGTACAACATGCATTGAGCTCAAGAGAGTTGTGTTAGGTATTATGGGGCTAGTTGTTATATTTCTTTAAATAAGACTCAGGTAAGATGTGCCTATTGAAGTAAAAGAGCTTATCGGAATGCAGCAAATGCAATACGTAGGTTTGCAGAACAAATGTTTTAATGACTTTCATACTCAACAACACCAATATTTCCTTGTACTCTGAATCTACTTCCCAGTTTATATTAATTACTGCTATACTTTCTTCTTATAAATTGTCATTTTCAGTATTACATTGTAGGCAGAAAAAATTTTTGGTAAAAAAGTATTTTTCTCTGGTGCCTAGCGTCCCTTTTTAGGGACGATTTTTCTTTCTTAAATAAAAAATTTATTTTTTACATGATAATTTTTTTACTATTTTTCCTGTCCATTAAACACTATTTGTAACCAGTATACAAAGTATCGTTGAAAAAAAATGTCAGGCATTAATGGGTTAATAACTGCTTCATTTCTCATACTCGCTATTACGCGATCACGAATTGCTCTAGGACCATACGCGTTGGGTTTCCTGCTCCTTGTTCTTCTCTTAAAAATCGCACCCGTATGATTACGACTGATTATTTTCTAATTTAGGTGGAACGAGTCATATCCAAACTAGCTGTCGTGGCCGTCACGAAACTTTCTTCTATACCTATCTTATGAATTCCAGTTACAAAATAAAATACGTACTCGCCCGAATAATTGGAGACAGCTCCAATTACGCAATTATCGTAATGACCCTGCAAATGCAGAATCAATGAGCGAAATTGGAAATCATCGCAAAAGCCTTATTTAGATTAATTGCAAACATTTTATTTGTTAGTAAAAAGTAATTGGCAACAGTAAAAAATTTCAAATCATTGAAAGTTTTCAGCTGTTTTGATAATTAAATAGCGTGAAAACGATTTTTTAATGAATTTTTCGCATTGTTGACTAAGCGCAAAAATCACCCCACCCTCCCGCTGGGGCAATTGTTGCCAAAATTTAATCGATGCTTGCTTCCATATTGGGTTAGTGTTATTCCAAATTTCATTCAAATCTCAGCAATATTTCTCGAGATACAGTAGGTGCAATGACAAAATAAGCTTTTTTGATTGCTCCACCCCCCTTTGAGATATTGACACACAAATTGAATCAGTGCTTGCACTCAATAGGGTCTACCTATGGACCAATTTTCGTTTGATTCCGCCGGTTTTTTTTCTGAGATATAGCAATCACCCCCACGCAGAACACGTGCGATTGCTCCACCTCCCTTCGAGATATTGACACGCAAATTGAATCAGCACCTGTACTCGGTAGGTTCTACCTATGGACTAATTTTCGTTTGATTCCGTGCTTACTTCCTGAGATATAGCAATCATCCCCACGCAGAACACGTGCGATTGCTCCACCCCCCCCCCCTTCGGGATATTGACACGCAAATTGAATCAGCACCTGTACTCAGTAGGGTCTACCTATGGACTAATTTTCGTTTGATTCCGCCGGTTACTTCCTGAGATATAGCAATCACCCACGCGCACAACACGTGCGATTGCTCCACCCCCCCTTGGAGGAATTCGCTAAACAAAGTCAGGTGCACCAGTTCACATGGTGGTACATATGTCCAAAAATTTTTGTTCGATTTCATGCAGTAGTTTTTGCTCTAGCGCAGCCACAAAAACTGGTCACACACAGACTCACACACAGACAGACATTTTCCAAAAATGGTCGAAATGGACTCAGCGCACCTCAAAACCTGCAAATCCGTCAAAATTCGACATTCGAAAATTTTCATGAAACCAATACTTTCTTCTATATATCTTAACTAGCAGTACCCGCACGGCGATGCCCGTGCAACAAATGTAAAGGAAGTTAACTAAATAAAGTTTAATTCACTCTAACCCTCTAAAGTAAAATTATTATATTTGATTCAAATGTGCTCCCCAACCTTTTTAATTCCACTAAAAGTCATATTAAAGTTTAAATCAATTCGCCAAATAAACGTTTCAATGGAACTTTTGAGATAACTGTAGTGGCAAGATTTTCGAAAACTCTCAACGAACACAGCAATTTTGCCCTTGAAGTTTAACATAATCCACCGATTTAACCGTAATTTCAATGTAAAATTGGTCGCCAAATTTAAATTTATTAACATAGGGAATCAGTTGTGTCAGGTAGCTCAGCCTCAACCATTCTTCCATGATTTTAATGTGAACATTAAAAGGCAAGAAATATAATGTCTTTCGCACCATCTCTTTGAAGTGATTACAATCTATAACAGTAACCCTCAAATAAGCAAGATTTCCCTGGCTGGGAGGTTTGGTAAATTTCCAGATTGTTGCCAAACTTTACGACGCCAAATACGAAGAGTAACTTCATAGCGGTGTTACCGAAAATGTCAGAATGGAACTATTAAAAATTTAGGTTTGGCGGCATTATATACATGTTTTAAACATGCAATAAAATACTTTTTAGACTGCAAACAACTACTGTTCCTTCACAGAGCGTTTTCTTTTTCTTTAATTTGGAGAAAGAAGTGTTTCACTGGCTGGGAGGTTTGGTAAATATCCCTATTGTTGCCAAACTTTACCACGCCAAATACGAAGAGTAGCTGATAGCCATCGCTAATTTTTTAACAATAATAGTTCCATTTCCATTCTGACATTTTTGGCAACACCAAATTTTGAGGAATTCAACTGAATAAATTTAAATTCCCTCCCACCCCTCTGAACTAAAATTATTATATCCTTTAGTTCAAATGCGCTCCATCTTTTAAACTCCACTTAAAGTCATGTTAAAGTTTAAATCAATTCTCCAAATAAATCAAAAGACAGAAAATTAAGAAAGAAATAAGAGATATTAAACATTCAAATTGAATAAATTTTCAAGGCTTAAATCTATACGCACAATTTTAACCACAAAGTAACTTCAGGGACAAAAGAGCAGCTGATCAGGAAAATGGCTCTAGTGTTTCAGTTCTGCGTAGAGTTAAGCCTTGAAAATTGACTAAATTTGATTAATTAATATCTCCTGTCCTAATTAACGGACAGAAACGTGCTAAAACTTTTCTTTTTCAGAAAAAAAAACCCTTTCCAACGATATATAATGTTTTGGGGTGGGGCGAGGTTTTCCCCCCTCAATTATGGCGGATACACCAAAAATGAGACTAATTAATTAATTTAAAAATAACTAATTCGAAATTAAAAATTTGGGCTTCGAGGTGCACGAGGGCGGGGTACGTTCGAATTTTTGAGCCAAGTTTCAGGTCTGTGGGTGCTGCGGGGGCTTCTGGCCAGCGGTTACAAACGAACAAACAAACGAACGAACAAACAAACAAACACCGTCATCTTTATATATATAGATATATAAAAATTACGTGTCCCTGTGTTTGTGGCCAATGGACTCCTCAGCTACTGAACCGATTTTAACCAAATTTTGCACGCAGTTTCAGTTTGGTCCAACTTAAATGATAGGATAGTTTTTATCTCAATTTGGGAAAGCGATATATTTTTTATTGCAAATTATTCATTTAGCTACCTGCTTTTCTGTATTCTTGGCTTCTATAAGATAAAATCTGCTGCTGGGATGTCAGTTGCTTCGGAAGCAAAAAGCAATAGTGGTAACAACCAAGGATGACGAATCGGTTTCTGGCATATTCGTCCCGATTATCTTAATTTAAATTGTGCGTGTAAGTATTATTAAATCAATATTTGGAAAAGTATTATTTGCTTACTCCTCCTTTGCTTAATTCAATTTATTAAAGCAGTTTAGATACTTATTATATGCTATTTTGTATGTTTTAAAAATATTTTTTCACTCATGCTTAGGTACAAATATTTTTTTAGGAAAAGTATTTTAGTGAAAAATATCATACCTTTTTCGAGCTTTGAGTTATCAAATATTCATATTGTTTAGGGATTTTTATGTCAGGGGTATTTAGACGAAGAAAGGCTCACTGCATTATGTGATCTTTTACCTATGTAATATTTAAATTTTTAGTGATTTAGTTCAGAATTGTATTTGCTAAGCGTATCCATCTGCAGCAATAAATTTGCAAATTATCGTTCAACAATACATTTGGTATTAACTATTCAAAAAACAAATTCTTAGGAGGGAAAATGTACTGTTTTATGGTGCGAAGATTAAAAAATATCGTACCTTTGCGGGTTTTTAAGTTATACAATATTCATTTTTTTTGTGATTTTTATTTCAATTGTATTGTAATAAAAAAGGTTTTACTGTAATTTGTGAACTTTTACCTGTGTAATATTAAAATTTAGAGTGATTTCGCTCAGAATTGTATTTTCTAAACTTACCTCTCTGCATTCATAAGTTTTCAAATTATTACTATTATAGCTTATTTTTTATTTTTTTATTTTTTTTCCGAAGTAAATACAAATGTATTCTTGGACGACAATTTGCTGATTTATAACCGTAGGTAGTGAGGCAGTTCGCTCAGTATATAAAATTTTTAACTAAATCATACCTTAGCCACAGCAGCGCGTGACCGGGTCAGCTAGTTAGATATAGAAGAAAGTAAAAAGGAAATGGTAATTAGGTCTCGGTAATAAAGATATGGTTACTGTGGTCAATCTGCATTCGTACACTTACCATTGAGGTTGTATTTATCGTGTTTACCATTGTGGGGAATTTTAGGAGATGGGTCTCTTTTTTTTTTTTTTTTTTTTTTTTTTTTTTCCCATAAAATTTTACCAAATTTTGAAAATAAGTGTTTACTACGTTTGTTACGTGTAGTGAACCCTGGCTCTGAAAGATACTTTCTGGCCAATATGGATAGGTTTGGAAATTTAATTCTTACCACTCAAAAGACCTTTTTTTTTCTTTCAAATAATTGTTCCAGGACAGATAACAGTCGAATTCTCTTATTTCATTTTTAACTGGGGTTTCTGTTTCATTTTGCAGTTGGCTTGAATTTTCGTTAGACAAAGTAGACTACAAAGAACTTAGTGTTCGAAAGAGGGGAACAATGGTGCTAGAAATATTTTGTTTAGACCCTTGTTTTGGTTTCATTGCTGATATTTTTACCTGTGTTATTGATTTTTATTTTATTGTTGTGTCCTTTATCTCATTTCGTTGAAGAAGACCAATTGGAATCTGGCACCAAAAACAGTTGCAACGCAAAATCATGCTTATGGTTTTGAAATGATAAAAATAGTTTATTCCCATTTTGTTCAAGAGTGCTTTTTATGGTACTTACACTGATAAAGTCTAGATTTATCAAATACAACTACATTTTTTTTCTATTGGAATACCTTCAGATATTAACATTTCTCATAAAGAAATAGTTTGTTGCTGCTAATTTTGGTAAATGTATACATCATAAAAAGTTTTATGGTAGAACTCCATGCTGAATCATTTCGGTTTATTTTTTCCCTTATTTATTTGAAGAGCTTTACGAAATAATGCCTTTGTTTATTATGTATTACTTTTTAAAAGCTTAAATATGGAATTCTCAAAGAGGGTTTGCTAAAGAAATGCATTCTTTTTTTTTTTTTGGAAATTTTTTGGTTGAATAACTCCGAATAGTTTTTAAGTTTAAACTAACTTCGTCATTTTTTTAATTCAATTCATTTTGTTTTGTTTTTCTTTAAAAATGTATATTGAACTCTTAATTAGAAATGCACTGATTAATCGGCTGAACAGATTACTCGGCCATAATCAGCCGCTTTGCCGATTATTGATACTCGGCAAAATTTGTCCGATTAATCAGCGGAAAAATACTTTTTTAATGTTATTTTTCAAAGTATACTCTCCCTTAGAAATTATGACGAATAATTTTATTAACAGTAAATAAATCTAATTTTCTACAGTTCTTTCTATAGCATGGATTATGAAAGTGTACAGAGCAAAAACAAAACAAATAGTTCATGCAGTGCGTAAAATTGAATGGAATATTAAAAAATAACCCTAATAGCTAATATTCGTATGAAAATATTTGGATTAATTTAATTCCTTAACTTTAAAACTGGAATGTGAAAACCTGAGCCTTTCATTTTATTTATAATCAATCATTTTGCTGCTGTTTTAAAATAAATTACATAAATTATGCCTTGAACAAAAAACTACGATGAAAAAAATAAATAACTTTCTGCAAGCATAAGTATATAACATGAATTATGGAAGTGTACTGAGCAAAAACAAAATAAGAAACTTAAAGAATGAAACATAAAAAAAATCCTCACAGTAGAAATATATTTTTTTAATTAATTCATTTTCCTACTTTGAATAAATATGCACCTATAAACAATGTTAAGTTGCAACATTTTTCATGTATGTCGGCACTTGAAAGGAAACCTTGAGAATGAAAGCCTTGAATTAAACGGTTACTAATAGTTGAAAAATAAATTTAAATTAAAAGCATTCTTTATTTGGAGTGCTCACAACCGCCTCCCCCTACTTCTTTTTTAAATTTCATGTGATATATAATGCGTTAATATATAACTTTATTAACAACAGTATGAAAATTGGTTGAAAGAAATCAGATAAAATTTTGAAATGATTTTAGAAAAGTTTGGAAAATGGAAAAAAAAATAATCTTCTCTCAGAAAAAAACTAGTAAATATTTCAAAAATCGGAATTAAAAAAACAAGTGACAGTGAAATTGCTAGTCTCTATATATTTTTTTTAAAAAAGTAAGCTCAAAGATAATGTGAAAGGATGTTTGTGGCTGGCCTGCGTCCAGGCTGCCCCATAGCACCTACAGACTTGAAACTTGGTACAAAAGTTTCCAGTAGATTTGCACCTCATCACCATTTTTTTTAAATTTCGAATTATTTTTTTAATCAATTTTTTAAACATAAATTTCACATACTTCACCAAATTAGGGGGCAAAAAACTTCCCCTACACCCTAATTTTATATATAGTTGGAAAGACATTTTTTTCTGAAAAAGAAGATGTTTGTTTCATTTCTCTCCGTTAATTACAACAGGAGATAAAAGTGATTCTAATTTAACCATTTTTTCAAAGCTCGGTTGGAGCAATATTTGATTACATTCAACCAAACAGCTCCAAAACTTTTTCCGCAAGGTCGTGTTCGACAAACAAAACCGGAGACTCCTTGTTTTGTTTATTGCTCGTCTTAATTCAACAAAATACACACGATTGCTTTTATCATAATTTTTTTTTTTTTTTTTTTTTTTTTTTTTTTTTACATTTAAGAAAGGTTGTCATTCTGGTACGGTATTTTATTTTATTACGGGATTTCATATAAATTACATTGCGTGTTTTAGCTTTTTTTTCTTTTTTACTTCCTTTTACGTAGTAAAGGAAGTATTGTGATCACGAAAAAAAAATCACTCAAATTTGAGTCTAAATTTTGATTTTGCTCACCCCCGAATGAATGTTCAGTAGTGTTTTCGACCTGTCAGCACGTGCATATGTACCTACCAACATATAAGCAGCTGAAAAATCCTTTTCAACCACCCTCGAGTTAATTACGACGAGTTTTCTCGTGACGTCTGTATGTACGTATGTGCGGATGTATGTGCGGATGTATGTGCGGATATATGTGCGTATGTGTCTCGCATAACTCAAAAGCTATATGCCTTAGAAACTTCTAGCTTGGTATGTAGGCTCTGAGGATGGTCTGGTTGTGCACCTCCCCTTGTGGTTGCATTCCAGTGTTCCCAAGGGTGTGTTTTACCCTTTTTTTGGGTAAATTAGTGTTAATTTCAATGCAGACTCAAGTGATATGAATTGGCGCTACCACTTGGCGATATGTCGCCAAGCTTTTGGTCGGCAAGAGTTTGACGCCAACTTGGCGACATATCGCCAAGTTGGCGACAAATTTGGTGAAAAAATTATTTTTTTGCATTTGGGTTTAACTTGGCGCTATTGGCGATATTTTGCGAAAAATTCACTGAATGATATTAAAATCAGCAATATTTAGAAAATTAACCATTGTAAAATATTTTTTTGCATTGTTTCGTGGCAGATTAGGGGAGCAAATGTTTGAATTGTTACCTTGCTCACTCCAAGCACTTTTTTTTAACACTTAAGGCAACTACTAAGAAATTAACACGTAAAAGGAAGTAGTGTGGGGTCCATACCAGATTTTTTTTTTTTTTTTTGTTCTGCGAGGATTTAGGAATCAAAATGACAATTTTTTTGAACGGTTCAAATTTGAATGGAAAATTATTCAAGTTGAAAACTTCAAAAACGAGGATGAGGTTTTCTCGTCGAGATCTTTTGAACAACAAAAAAATGTTTGAATCGAACTGTTCGCCTAAAGGTTAAAAGGACGATGTAGGAGATTTTTTGAAATGTTCAAAGTTAAACGAAACACTCTTCAAATAAAAATTTCGGATACGGAAATGAGGTATCCTCGCCAAGATCTTTCGAACAAAAAAAAAATCATTTGAATCAGACTGCTCATTCAAAAGATTTTTTTTTTTTTTTTTGTTACAGAAGCCATCAGCTTCAACATACATGAGGACTGCGTGCTATGCGCTTTGCCTCCTGACAAACACAGGACAGATTTACGGCACAGAGAGGATGAAATAACATCCTTGGGCAGGGCGGGACTCGAACCCGCGACCACTTGCTTACGAGGAGAGTACTCTACCTCTAGGCCCACGTGGCCCCCATTCAAAAGATATTAATGGGAAAAGACAGACCTTCACTTCACTTAACTCCTCGAGGGGCCACAGTACCTGTCATTTTTGTGACTTAACCTGATACGGCATCCTCGAGGCTTTTTATTTAACAGTTATAACAATTACAATGTCTAATTTTCACAAAAACATAAGACGATTACAACGAATAGTAACACGAAGCATAAAACATTTACAACATATAATGACACAAAAACATAAAATAATTGAAACATATAATTACGTGAAATTAGTAGTTTACACTTTCCCATTAAAAACAGTTACACAGAAGGTTATATAAGCAAAAACAAGTAGACGAAGAGAGTGGGATAGAGAACTTTGAGTATATGGTGAATAATTTAAAGTATAACATTTACTCCATATAGTCGGAGTTAAAAATACTAAAACACTGTGGAGGCAGGCCCGTCATTTAGAGGGGGCAGGGGGGTCAATTCCCCCCCCCCCCCACACACTGGCTTTGAGAAGCCAATGTATTTACATATAAAGGGGCGTGGTTTTTGCTGTTTTCCGATGAAATTGCATTGTGTTTGCACCCTTTGCCCCCCTCCCCCCTGGAAAAACTTGGCGTCCCTGTGTGGAGGCTAGTAGAACATTTTACAGTGGAATGTTGCAAATATTTGCAAGCATATAGTATACAAGAAGAGAAGAAAGGGGGGGGCAGTAGATGAAGGCGGGTCGATGCAAATTAGAGTGTGTTCTGGAGAAAAAGAAGACAGACCGACAGAAACACATTTTAACCGTCTTAAACCCCAACTTTCCAATTTTTAATTTTTCGATCTCATTTAATTTTGTTATTTATTTTTGACTTTTTCTCTCTTCTTTTTTTTTTTTTTTTTTGAACTAAGCGACATTTTTCAGATGCATTCAGCCCCTTTTAATGCTTTTTCTTTAGCGGGAAGCAGGCTAATAATGACAATGACGAGGATTTATGTTGCGTGATCATATCGTTGTCTGTTTTCTTCTGAAAATCAGAGGACACTTTTCATTGTACGTATGGGTCATTCCATTTTAAATCAACAAATGGGGTGAGCATCATCATTTTTGATTTTGATGAAAATTGGCATGTGTATTCCTTTTACTTCCCAGAGCTCAAAATAGTGTTCATTTTATTTTTTAAAGATTTACCCTTTGATATAAAGGCCATTTTTGTTGTTGGCAACAGCGAAAATCGAACGTTTTGATGCTTTGTCTTATGAACTATAACTTTTTTTTTATCAAAGATTTTGAGCTCAAATATAGCTCATTGGAAAGCTAAGAAAAAGATCTTTTTATATATGCTATCAATAAATTTCAGATTTAAAAAAAATACCTATTTTTTCAAGGTCAAATTTCACGACGAAAATGACATTTTTTACTATTTTCGAACGTTAAAAAAACCATGAAGGGTTCAAAGTAACAAGCCCATTTCTTCATCATATATTCATAGTCATGGTTACTTACTGTATAAAAAAAATTGGCTTGTTACTGCACCCCCTTTATGAGATATGCCCCCCTAAAGTTGTAAATTTTTTAAAAAATCCAATTTTCAACGCTAAAAAAATGCATGTGGGGGATAAGATAAAAAAAATTTTATTTGTGGTATTTTAAGTACTTTTTACCAGCTTTCTAATAAAACAAAAGTTGCTTTGTTATTCAAGGGAGTTTGGAAGATATAAGGGACTGAACTTTCAAAAAATTGCACAAAAACAACACGATTATTTTCATTTTTTTAAATCTTTTTTTTTTTATTTAAATGTAATTATGTACCTTATTTTTTGCCTTAAATGCTAAAAAAAGACTAAGACGAGCAATGAAGAAACATATTTAAAGTTTAATAAAATAATTTAATATTTTTAACACCTGGGAATATAGAATACCACTAAACTTGTCTGATTTTTAAACATCTGATTGCAACCTACAACGGGACTGAGCATTTCTCTGTCCAGGTTTGTTCATACTATGTGGTCATCCTTGTTCTGGCTTTCTCTCACATGTGTATCTTATTTGTCTTTCAAATTCTGAAAAAAGTAGGTTGTTGAGCTAGTGTTTCTGCTGTAAAATCTTGTGAAGTTGATGTGATTTCTTTTCATTTCAAGTTCATTCATATTCACAGAATGTTTTGTTAAAGGTAAAAGAAGAAATTCTTCAGAATCCTTAAATATAAATGTAAATTTGTCTTTCTACATGTAAAATGT
>JAXGGA010023921.1:0-12810 GCA_038373865.1 Uloborus plumipes
AATTATTCACAGCTTACTAATTAAATTCTAGATACACTGATCATGTAAAATACAATTGCTCTGAGAAAAGGTAAGGCATTTTTTCTTTAATATGCGCATTACTATATATTAAGTAATTGCAATAAATGTGCTGCAAATGTCTATCGAATTTGCCTAACTGCAAGAAATATTTTATTAATGAGGACAAATTACTGGATCACTGCTGGGATCTATTAAGTTAAAAAAAATGCTGATAACAAATTGATAAATATATTTCCGTAACATCACCGAGCAATTAACCAAATTACCTGCTGTATTGAATGAAAATAATGAACAGAAATTAACTGAGCAATAAAAGCCAAATAATAAATAATCATCTTTATTATTTAGCTTCTTCTGACAGCAAGTTTCATTAGTATTTCTTTGAAACATTTCCCCAAGTAAATTTTATTCTGTAGCTAAATTTTACATTTGTAACGGTAACGGTAGCAGTGTCATAGGTTCAATTATTTTTCCCCCATCTCAAAAACTGCATCCATGCATGCGTACATATTATTCTACCATAATGATAAAAGATCATAATTAGCAATTAAAATCTTATAAAGACAAGACATGTGGATATAAATAGTCAGGTTTATTATTTCCAATGGCGACATTGTGATGAGTCTTAATGGTGCTAGTTTTCCTGATACAGGATAGCTAAATTGAATCATTTAACGTGCTTTTATGTTTGAATACAAGCATACAAACATTTATATTTTTTAAGCTATGAAAAATACTTTAGTATACTGTATTAGTACTGACTTTGCTACTGTGTTATTAAATATATCATTCGGATATTCAAGCTCTAGTAGATACATCTTCCCGATTTAACCCTTCACTGCTCGATTTTTTACATTTTCATGAAAAAAAATCATATAAAAAATAACCATATAAAAATTTTCACCCAAAATGATGTTTTATCTGTTTATTCCACATATAGCGCAAAACACATTAATATAATGCACTAACTATTGCATAGAAACCACACTAAACTGTTATAGCAATGTTTCAGAAGGGGCACAAAGCTCAGCTTAACTGCATTTAAATATCATAGGAATATATGAGGGTTTTTTTTGGTTTGCCAGATCAGGAACATCATGCAGTGAAGGGTTAAGGTGGAACATGTACGTTTTCGTCTTCACGTACATAATTAAAGTGGAAGTCTGCTTTAGCCCAACACACATGCCATAAGACCCGTTTATAGGGCAGGCAGCTATTCACAACGCACTCAAAGAAAGGGCAGGAACCGAAGAGTGAGAAAGTGCATACATGCCCGAACCGAGATTCGAACATGGACCTCCATATCCCGGTCAAACTTTTCTGACCACTAGACAAGGCAGCTGGCAGTATTGACTCTACAATGACTACATTTGAGACTTGGTATTAAATATTTCGAAACTAGTTTGAAAGTTATACTGCTGCACGATTAAAACACGTTGCCTTTGGTTAGCATATTTAATCAAAATAGAAAAAAAAAAAACTTATGAAAGTGTTTCTTTTTCTTTTTTTTTAGATAAAGTTTACCGTACCACAAATCATAGGACAATTATTTATGGCCTAAAATTAAATTAAACAATTTTTATTAACTGCTAGAGTGTTACACAATGCTGTTTTCTCACCCCGAATGGGATACCAATGGCAGAAAGATAAAAAAAAAGGACCTGTAATTCTACGGGCCCTTCATATTAAGCTAGAATTTTTTAAAAACGTTGTAAAGACTTTGAAACACTGGTACTGGATTTCAATGCTTGAAACCAGAATTTTGACGTATTATAGATGCAAAGTCTAAAAAAACGCCACTTCTTTGGAGTCAACCCTCCCCCCCCCCCACCCCTCCTATTTTCAAAATTTGCAATTTCCCTCTAATTGACGCTACAACACTTAAAAGGGATGTTCCTGATGGTAAATGCAGAAAGAAATGAATAATATATAAATGTTTTATGGTTTATTGTGGAATTAACTATATAGGTCAATTATATGCGCATTTCTTTCAAACTTCAGTCGAATGTTACAATACATCTGTGGGTGGTGGAGACAAATTGTTAACATATTTGAATTTAGCGGATTATTTTACACTGAGATCATGTAATTTTCTCTATTTTACTTTTTTTTCGTGGATTAGTGTAATTAGACAAATGGTCTTTTTACACATAATCTCAACTGTTATTTTTCGTTATACTTTTCCATTTCTATTTTTTATTCAACGCTGAATTATAAGTATTATGTTCATATGAAAATAATTTACTAAGTTGAAATATATGAAAATAAGTTGGAATGTGTATTACTATTTTAAATATTCCAGAAAAAAAAGCAAATGATGTCCTCTCATATAGTTAACTTTAAAATTGATTTCTGAGGGATTTATTTCACCCAGTCTAAATAGCGTTTTTTTTCCGACAGATCAAACTAAGGTTCTCCAAAATTTTGTATTAAAGTTGAAAATTTAGAACTAAGATAAAAAGCAAATTTCTACTTAATTTACAAAGCTTAAAATGCATAGTAAGTATTTCAAGAGACAATCTTATTGTTACTCCCTTGTAAATTTTAGTGTAAATTTAAAAATAATAATAATAATAATAAGCTAAAAAATCACTGAAAGAAAAAAAAAAAAACATGAAAAATTTCATAAATAATATTGTGATGATTTCTTTTCAACTATAAATATTATAACCTATAAAACAATACTGAACATTTCCAACAGTTGAATCATGTTAAAAAATTTTAAGACACGATACCATCGTTTAGCTGAAGATAAACTGTCCACAGTGTAAAAAATGAATGTTGTTTTTATAGTATAATACAGCTAATTTTATAATATTAAACTGTAAAAATAGCTAATTTTACACTAATAAGCTGTAAAATTGCTAATTTTTCAGTAATAAACTAAAATTGCAATTTTTGCAGTTTATTACCATGCATTTTATTTTTAAACTGGATCCTCTGCTTCAGTATTATACTGCTGTATTTACAGTACAATACAGTTAAATTTTACGGCAATGAACTGTAAAATTGCTAGCTTTGCAGTAAAAAACTGTAAAATTGCTAACTTTACAGTAAAAAACTGTAAAATTGCTAACTTCACAGCAAAAAACTAAAATTGCTAGTTTTATAGTTATTATTGTGCATTTTACAGTTTCAAATTGGAACTTCAGCTGCCAGTATTATACTGTAAAAACAACAGTTCATTTTTGCAGTGGAAGTATCATAAATAAACAAGTCATTCTAGCTTTAATGTTTTCCTTATACCTTTTTCCAATTCTTCAAAATAATTTTATTTCTTCTCCGCACTTTTTCTGGTCTGTTTAATATAAGCAAGTGATACCTTTATCATGTTTCATTTTGGTAACCGTATTTCAACTTGGAAATTGTACAGTAATGAAGGTGTCAATAAAAATGTAAATCGGCCTTACAGTTGACTTCGGTCTTTCATTTAATTACGTTTCGTTCCCATTGCTGCTATTTTCATCAATAAAAACGTGTTTTCTCATTATATTTATTAAAAAATTGGCTGTCAACAATCACGCTTAACAAAAGGCAGAAATTACGAAAAAGTTGTTGAAGTCTGAAACAGAAATTCTACTCGCTTCAATCGAAAACAAAACTTTCGAAACATTCAGCAGCGTACTTGATATGGAAGCTGACGAATAGTCCTACGTTTCAGTGTTTTCCCCCCTAAAAGTCACGGTTTGTTACTAGTGTAAAAGATGCATCTTCTTGAAATTAATCAGAAATGTGATTTTTATTTATTTTTGACGAATTCCACAATTTGTCTTTAGAGGCTACGTATCAAAACTAACATGAATAAAATTCATATCAACTAATATATGGATGCTCAAAGTTTCTTTCTTTTTGTTCATACGAGAGCTTCATTTTTCCTATTTCTTCATATTCCTCTCACTGCTTACCACTATTTTATTTACTTTTAAAGCAATATTTTTCCTTCTCCTTTTTTCCTAGCTTTTCCAACCCCCGCTCTCCACTGAACCTTTCCTCTGAAAACGATTTCATCATGTCCTTTTTCGATTCCTCGAAAGTAATTTCACCTTTTCCCATACTTTTTTCTGATCGATTGGTTTATTTTACGTAGGTGATATATTTATCGTGTTTTTCTAAGTAGAATTTTGGAAAAACGTTACGGGTATTTCGCAATAGAGTACTATAGTCAATTTGTTCTTGCAGTTTCTCGCCTTCAATATGTTTACTTAAAAATGTATGTATCTAAATTTCGTTTATTGCCAGAACTGTTTCAAGAAATTAACGTTATATGGAGCTCTATTCATTTATTTCTGTCTGAAGTTCTTCTCTGACGAATGTAACGCGTATGCACTTTCAATGTATACGAATGTTAGTTTTGTAAAACAGACTGATATTTTTAAAAGCAATTTAAACAAAAATCAGACAGAAAACTAGTTCTTAATCTTAAATTTATCAATTAATTATGCTATAAAATGTTTATTATTTTAACTCGTAAGACAAGTCTGAAAGAACTTTTAGGCGTTTACTTACTTTATTTCCCTTCTACAAGCATTACATTTTTATAATCAAAAAATTAATAAAAAATAAATAAAATTCTAACTTATTTGATATTGACCTAAAGTAAGTTAGCTTGTATTAAAATAACAAACAAAAAAGAAAATCATGCATCTTGATGATAAAATCTTTTTGAATTTCAATATTAGATCAGATAAATTAATAGTTACAGCATAAATAAAAATTCAATTTATTTGATAATGCTAAAAATATGCAATTAAAAATGTTTGTCCGCAGTACAATAACATGGTAAAAAATATATATAGCGCAAAATAATTTTATTTGATTTCTGATTCCTACTGCTTTCCTATGCACGTAGCAGTAACTATTTTTCTTACATAACTAAGATTTGATTATATTTCAATAAATAAATAAGTTAATAATAATTGAAATGAATACAAAAAAAGTGTACGTAATTGTAGACACATATTTTATTGTTGTTTACAGATACCTACTTGAAAGGGAAGCTATACGACAATGAAATCTATTTTTATTTAATTGCTCTATTTTTGTTTCAATAAGCAAGGAGCACTACGACTAGAATCTAAACACAAATTATTTATGTCATTCATCGCAAACATAAATATTTAATTATCTTACTGGTCATAGATTCAGAGCATAGCTGTTCCATTTAACTAGCAAAACTTGCAATAAGAACGTACATTCTGAGTAAAATATCGCACTTATTAATTTCTTGTGCATTTAAAAGCTGTTGGTTTTGTTCACTATGTGAATATCTTCTCAAGTGATCTTCTAATGGGGGGATTTGTTATACTGAAGTTACTTTTAATGATAATTTTTATTATTATTATTTTGCATTTTAATGATAGCTGCATGCATTCAGTTATTAGGGTAAAAGCATCAAATATTGGGTTGGCTTTTGTCCCCCAAAACTGAAATGATTAAGACAAAATAATAGTTAAACTAAACCAATAATGAAATTCAGGGTTTTGAGATTACTATCATATCAGTTCAAACGCTTCAAACAAAAAATTTTAGCCATGAATTTCAGTAAAAAAAAAGAAAAAAGGTTTGTGTCTACGGGAAGCTTCATATATCGAGACATAAAAAATTTAATTAGTAAATAAGTTCTTGCATTTCATAAGTCAAGTATACTCTTCTTAAACAAAAATTATTTTTTCGATTACCATTGAGTCTTTTTAAACCTATTTGATGCATTTTTGATACCAAATCCGCTGCTTATACATGGATCATTTGAAAATCACTTTGTGCAATGAGCACACGCAGCACCGTTTTTATCTTCCTTGTCATTTCTCTTTTTTTTTTCTTTTATGAGGAAGGAAAAAAATGCTTCATCCCGTCTCGCTCTCTATCATAGGTTTAATTCTCAATCGCATACATTAATTATTCTCAAAATCAAATAAAATTAATATTGAAAAAAAAAAACACGTACTTAACGTGAACACAAAGCATTTTTTAGAGTTGCAGATTTCAACTTATTACAGCGGTGTAATGGGATTGGTGTAGCAATGTTAAAAAAAAAATCAGAACGGTAAAACAAGAAAACGCTAATAACATTCATATTTGCATCTCAAACCGTTGTTTCTGGTCAAAACACAAGTAGTTAACTCTTACCCAACTAGTTCCGATCTTCTCCTAATATACCAGATGCAAGTATAAGAATACACTTGTACCCCAACTATATATTGAAAAATATCGTCATATCGGATAACTTTACCCTATGTATTTACATTTACAGCTATGATATTATTGTAAAACTTGCAGGTTATATTTACTATAAGCAGACACACATTTAAATTACAAGTATTGATAAATTTACAAAAGAAATATCGTCGAAAAAATCACTTCAAAGCAAGCATTAAACACTAATTTAAGTATTAGCAATTACTATATTACTCGTATTAACGGTAAAACTGCAAACACAATTATGTTTCCAATTTACATTACTATCTTTAGGAAGTATTAGCAAATTAAGTGCAAAGGAGGGGGGGGGGGATATTGATTAACAAATACGTTTTGTTAAATAGAGAAAAATGCATATTTTACAACGTGTTTGAAAAATAAAGAATCAAAACCTATTGACACTTATTGGTGCTTAAAATCAGTAGGTAATAAAAAATAAATTCGGTAATATACTACGAATATGTTTTTAATAAAAACAGCATGCGTGTTATGGTAGGAAATAAGTTTTTGAAATGTTGTAAAATATACTTTTTATAGCTTCTTGAGCTTTTACAACTCTATTGCTAAAAAGGAAGAAATCCTTAAATATTATGAAATTTACTTTCTCAGCTGAAGAAACTTAAAAAATACCGAATTATATTTTTTAAAAAAAGTAATAATGTGAATAAAAGAGTCATTTTTTCCGTTATTGTAATCTAAGTAGACATATTCTGCTAAATGAAGACTAAGATTTTTTTTCAGCTCCAAATGTAAATAAATAAATACATAAATAAATAAATAAATAATAACATTTAAAAAAAATGTTTGCAAATATTTTTTTTTTAAAAATAGTCCAAGATTGCCAGCTATATTTCCCGTTTAAGTATCCTACTCATGGCAGATATGCTCCTGCTCAAAAAATGAAGACGTAAACAACTGCATGCATACATGCGAAAATCAGATACCGGGATGCTTGAGAGTAATTTTTATTGCACCTCTATTTGTCAAAATGTAGTGTTGTTCATACTCTTTCTTTCAAAGAATATATAAGTTCTGAGCTGGGTTAAAAGGATCTTTGACAGATTCTCCTAATGGCAAATGCATTCAATATTTTACCTCGATCCATTTTACTCCCAACCTATTTTCCACCTATAGATTTTCTCATCAATAATTCTAGTTGTGAGACCCACAGGCTCCATACCTCAAGCCTGGTATTAACAGCTATAACAAATGTTGTAATATCGTGACAGACCAAAGTACGCACGAAAAAAATATCGGGGGGTTGGAGAGGAGAAATATTTGATGGCAGATGGAATCCCCGCGTTCCAACGAAACCAGCAACAGGACACGTCGTGAAAAATAAATACCTTATCCCCCAGCCCCATTCGAGCCCTAGGTGCGGGGGAGAATTAAATTGATAGAGAACCTCCCTTCTGAAGAACGGGGGGTTATTCCGACGCACTCTCCAACCAAACCGAGTAACTGGTTATTTATGACACACGGACTGATCTCCAAGTAAGGGGTGTCGGGGTGAACGGTCGCCAGAGGGCGCTGGGGAACAAACGGACGTTAAAAGCTTCTCCGCACTAGGTAGAGTCCGGCTTTCACTGCTGGGATAGTCATATGTGTGGAGAGAGAGCTCCGGAGGGATGTTTCGCCTGAAGTGTTCCCTGACACTGCAGTGAAAGCCGTTTTAGGGGGTGAGCGTTTTTAGAAGGCAGTGTGTCGGACTAGCTATGGGAAGCAGGTGAAAAGACTTAGTTCACATTTGTGACGAAAAGCCAAAACATTCTTAGAAATATTCCGAATTATCGTTGTGATTAAAGCTGGACAAATTTCTGGACAGTTCACTTTTTACTGAAAATAGGTTTTTTTATGCGTACTGAAATGGATTTTTGCATTTGAGTTATTGTGATGTTATCGAAGGATTGAATGTAACTCTTACTAACAGTTCAGATGAATAATTGAAAGAAAATCAGATCTTTTGATGAAACACTTAGTCAGCAAGATTGAACTTTCCCCACATGTATGTGACATTAGAAAACGAAAAAATGTTTTACATATTAAAAGTCAAATACTCAACATTTTGCAGAAATAAGACTTGAAATAATGCGTCCAATATCAAAAACAAATGCCATCATCGAAATGGATCGTTACATAATGTAAACAAGGATTATTCAGTAGCTGTTAAGAATCAAATATTTCTTACAGCTTTAGTTTTATTAAGACACATTACATTTTTTACAAAGTGAGCACTGCTGAAATTTTGAAATGACAATGATGAGAAACAATACAATAAGAAGGGATGCTTCAGTGTGGGATTCCACTGCTGTGAGTCGCTATTTTTGTACAATGTTCCGTCGTGCATTTTTGCTTTCGGAACTTCTAGTGATTGTCCTCCATCCATCCGTCATCGTATCTGTCAAAGGCACGTTGGAAATTTTACCAGGTACGATTTAAAAAAAAATCTTAATTATGTGCTTATTGTGATTTTAGTGCTAATTGGCTCAGACTAATTTTAAGTAAAAATTTACGTCATTTTTACGTACTGTAAGCATGATTCCGTATTTTGGAGAGCACTATTTCGTATATTGAGGAAATTGATTAAAAAACTGTCATTTGAAGATTGGCAGAGATAATTGTCTTATCTGTTTTTAAAAGTTTAGGTAAAAGAAGAGTCAAAGTAGAGAGCGATAACTGATCCTTAAAAATATTTAAATATTAAGGTAAAAAACATAATAACAATTTAGAATGATTTGGCTGTTGCTGAATTTGTTTTTCAGACTCAAACAAAAGATGCTGATTAGCCCTTTTTAGAACCTTTATGCTGATTAGCGCTTTATCGTTTGCTAATTTTCAGTTGTTTTTCGAATATATTGCCTAATTTTCTTGACTGCTTTAAAATTAACCTAAATATTAAGATGATAAGACGAACTGAAATGTTTCAGTTTTTTAATTGCAAAGCATATACTATTTTATCTTATTCCTTTTAGTAAGACCAATCGCAACGAAATGCGTAGTTTTCAAAGTGTAGTCCGTGGTTTCAGAAAGCGGGGGGGGGGGGGGGGGGTCCGCAAAGTCAGTAATTTTTTGAAGGGGGTCTGTGGAGCTTTTTACTTTGGGGACCTCTGGTCCTATTGAAATTAAAAAATATTTCATACATTATTTTATTTTTTATTTTCCTTGAAATATTACTTTCTTATCATATTTTACTAATGCCTTCATTACCCTATTCTCAGTAAAATTACTTCTGTAAAAAACGATCATAACACTTTTTTTTTACAATGGGAATGTTTCTACAATGTAAATATTTATTATGTTAAATTTGGACTTAATATATATATATAATATTTTGAACTTAAAAATTAAACTGTATTTACTCCGCTAACATTTAGCACCTGGAATATTACAAATCGCCATTTTCGCTGTTTTTAGTTGATACAGTATTTTTTAAAGAATAATGCAATATGTAAGTGTATTACTTGCGTTTATTTAATTTTTATTTTAACGAAAATTTCGAGAAAATTTACGATTATTAATTTGAATAATCTGTACCTTATTTTTCCCCTATGACTTGAGATATTGTATGTGAAAAACATATTTGTTATTCTCAAAATCACTGTGTATTGAAGTGTATGGGAACGAGTTCTGATATCTCCGTAATGGTAAGAATATTGATATACACATTTATGCATTTTTATTTCAATATCCAAGTATATACCTTGGATTAGTTTCTCATACTCATTTAAAAATAATTCTTGTATTAGGACAATCAAATTATCAAAAAAAAAAAAGGTAAACTGCATATTATCAAAGTATTTCGATTACCTGTCCATTTAGATTACTTGTTTGTGGCAAAAGTTCAATTATTTAACTTGTATATATAGAGAAATTACAAATGCCTTTTACTGTCTTTAATTAACAAAACTAGTATTCAGGAACAAATACATTAATAAAATATGATTGCATTAATAGAAATTACTTTAAAAATAAAATTAATAATAAAAAAAAACCATAAGCTACCATAGATTGTGCAGATGCTTCTTAGAAATACAAAAAAAAAAAAAGAAAGAAAGAAGGAAAGAAGAGCGAAACTGAAATAAAAGAAACAAACCTGGAAATAAAAAATTTTCAATGCATATACCTGCACGCTTTTTTTTTTCAATCTATATATATTTCATAAATTTAGCCATTATGCGGCGAGTTTACGTCCGAAGTTGATAAATTATTTCCCGTCACTGGGTGTAACTTTTCCCTCAACACGCTTCTCAAGACGTCCAAACAACGCCCACGGAGGCTACCTATGATTGATGGGAATAACGGAGTGTGAACAGAAGTAGAACAAATAAATGCTTCTCCCTGTGAAAATACAGCATGTAGATTCGAAAACGAGAAAAACACAAGCTATGAAAAAGTGTATGAAGCGTGTGTGTTCTCAAGTATGCCTGTAAATATATCTTTAGTATAAAGCTTCAAAGCTTTATTTTTTAGGTTTATAATAAGAATGATTTTCCTCCGTTTTTTCTTCTTTGAACTATTGACCAGCAGTCTTATTTTGAAGCAACGTTAAGATGGCTTAAAAGGGAAATAACCAATACGTATTAACAAAAAATATTTTTTTTTTCTAATTATTAACCACACAATTTCCAATGGTATTTAAATAAAAAAATAAATAAATAAAAACATGCGTGCACTTACAAAATGCTCCACTATGTCACATGTCTGGGGTATAATGTACCAAAATTTCTTATTTATATTACAAAGATATAAAGTACTGTTTTTGTTTTGTTTCATCACACTTTCTTTTAATGATCTGATCTGAAGAACATTATGGAAGAGTTAGAACTAAATAAAATTGCCAAAAATGAAAGTAAATGTGCTAAGTGAAAATACTTATGAAACATTAAAGGGCATATTTGTTAATATCCATTCTTGATGTAATTAAACATATTTGAATTAGGTAAGATCATGACAATATTGTTCACATCAGTAATAGGCTTCATAGATTCTGTTGATGCTATTGTTGTTGCCTTATAGTGCCGTATTAACCTTTATCAAGACTAGGGATGCCATTGTCTAGAGAGAATTATTCATAGTTTATGGAAGAAAAAAAATAGTTAATTATTTTATTTATGTGCATACAATTTTTTTTATAAGAAGTACTCCATTTAAATAGTTTATAATTATCATATTATATAAATATTTGATAAAGTCATGTATTAATAATTCTTATAATATTAAATGTTTAAAATTTTAAAATCATTCTTTTAATTTTCATCATTTGATGTTATTTAATTTTTTATTAACAATCTTTACTTTGATAAAACATTGTTATTCTCAATTATTTCTTATAATATTCAGATTAGCATTTTATTTTTACGTAAAACTTTAAAATGAGAAAGCTGTAATGTATGTATAATTTGGAATTTTAACAACTTGGAACAATGAGTCCCTTGTTAAGGTGGTTTTATGGGAAAGTTGTTTTATTGTGCTTAAAAAACAAATAACAGTACTAAAGTTATAAATAGGCTATAAAACTGAAACTACATTTAAAAAATTTAAAAACGGCAATATCGTACTTTTTAAGAATAACTATTCGGTACATACAAGGTATGGTTTAGAATTTTCAATACTGATAGAAGACTGACGTGATAAGTGCTTATACAGAATGTATTATTTGGATTACTTTTGAAAAATGTTTGATTTCTTGAAAGATATTTTTTAAACAATGGATGTTTCACTCCATACGCTTACTAGAAATTCATTATAAAACAAACTTGATATTTTCCTAAAATTTCAATACTTTAGTATTTTTATACATTACTTCTTATTTAAGATAATAAACAAATTAAAGTATTATTTAATATATTTATTCATAAATGAAAAACAGTAAAATCTAAAAAGAAGAAAAGGCATTCGTAAAAAATGCATTTTAGATAATAAATAAAATAAAGTTTTATTTAATATATTTATTCCTAAATCAAAAACAATGCAAACTATTTAAGAAAAAATGCATTCATTGAAATTTGTAAGATAAAAATTTAACAAGCAATATCTGGTATAGAAGCAAAGACGTTTTGTTATATGAGTTGTAGTAAAACTGCAAAAAGTTTAACAACAATATATGTCTCCTCTTTCAAAAAATGCTAAATTGTATACCTTTTAAAAAGTGGAAAAAATTGAAAAGTCTGAAATACAAAAAAAAAAAAAAAACATTTCTTCTCGAGAACTCTTTATTCAAGTTAAGTATGATCTTTAGAAATTGAATTAATTTAAATTAATGCAAAAAAACAACGAATTTATTTAATTAATATGCACTCATCGGAAGCTAATAAAACATTGATTGGCTTAAAATTCCTATTTAAACATTAAACTAGTTAACCTAGACCCAGATAAAATTTCAGCCGACTCGTAATAAACATTCCTGTTTGATATTTTAAATCCGAATTCGTAACCATAACAGCAAACTGAAACCAACATTTTTGATGGAAACAACTTTAACTCCATGCGTCTTTTACTTGTACTTTTAATCCAACGGTGTGCATACATGCTTGAGAAATAAAACCTTGAGAGTAAAAATAAAAAATAAATGCAAAGTTCTATTATAGAAAGAGT
>JAXGGA010023922.1:0-12809 GCA_038373865.1 Uloborus plumipes
CCCCCCACCCCCTTACTTTTCTATAGTCTTTAGCTCTAAAATGTGTTTTTAGAGAGTTCCTGAATTACAGTCTCTATGCTCAAAAACTTCCTGAAGAGTCCCTAAATCCTTTCATTATCCTAAATGTTGTCAGACAAAGACTAAAAGTAGTTTGTTCCTATCAAGAATCATGGCGTAAGCGGCGCTATTGAATTATTTTTAAGGGGCGTTTTTAAAAGTTTTTATTTTCTTTTTCTTTCACGTGTGGCTCTAGAGCCACACGTGGGCTCGTTTTTAGAGGGATCTTCGTGGAATTCTTGGATGATAAGTTTTTGTTCTTGGGGGTAATGAGCACCTCTGCTAAAAGTAAAATTTTGAACCTTCAGTTTCAAAAAATAGAGCTTAAAATGGCATTCTTGAAGCTTCAATGCCGCAAAATTTCGGGGCACAGAGCCCGAATGCTGCCTTTTCTCATGACGGTATTAAGGATAGCCTAAATAAAAACGTTTTTAAAACATTAATTTCGAAACATTTCGGGAGAGAGTCTTTGCTAACGTTACTACCAAAGATGGTCTAAAGTAAAGATGGCTTACAGTTTCAATTTTGAAAATTTTCGGAGGGAGATCCCTAACCACTTTTTGTCTCTTAATGTCTCCAAAGAGAACGCGAAATTGCGCATCTATACATCGAAAATCTTTCAGAGGAGGGTCTTTGAACTTTTACTTCCCAAAGATAACTTAAATGAGACTTCTGTTCAAAAAAAAAAAAAAAACTCATCTTTTTTTCTTTTACTCTGTCATGAAGTTGTGCTTCATGATAGAGTAAAAGAAAAGAAGATGATTTTTCAACTCATATCCTGAGTTGTGCTTCAGTGTCAAAATATTTCAGGGGAGATGCACCGAGTCTTTTCAATTCCTTAAATGTCACTAAAGATAGCCTGAAATTGCGTGTTTAGAATTTAAGTTTCAGTAAGTTTCCCAGAGGAGTCCCTCCAACGTCATCAAAGGTAGCATAAATAATTTCAATTTTGAAAAAAGTTTTGGAGGGAATCTAAAACTTCGTAATTTTGTATCTTTTCCAAAAATTACAATATTTAGATTCAATTTGAAAATTTCTACCTGTCTTACAGTAATAGCGAAAAAAAAAAAGAAAATTGGGGGTGGGGGGGGGTTAAGCTTGATTATATGGGCCCCCTCCGAAATAAAAACCTATATACGCCACTTCCCTCACCCTATATGATGAGCGCAGGGCCGCCAAATTTTCAACACCCCCCCCAGATATTTCAGCTAGCGACGGCCCTTGTCGCTATACAGAAACATCTTTTCCAATAATGAAGTGTAAGATGAGGTTTTATTTTGATTTCTAAATTATATTCAAGGAATTGTTCACAAAATCAACATTTTCTTCAGTTACAGCAAAGAAACTAAAATGAAAATTTTACCGATTTACATATTTACATTCATATTTACAAGCAAACAGCCTTTAAGAATTCAATATTTCCCAAAATTTAAAATTTTACTAAAATGTAGCGCTGTGATTGAGCAATTTGTTATAACTTGCGGAATACTAATCAATGCTCCAGGCAACTCTGGGTATGCACAGATTCCAGATTAAGACTTATGTGACAGCATAAGCCAGAAATTTTTTTCCACCCTTTAAAAGTTTTCGTTTAGAAAAATAGTGCTGCCATCTATGAAGCATAACAGAAAAGACAACCTTCGAAACTCGTATAGAGAGTAATCGTATTTTATTATCTTTAAATATATTTTTGAGTGTAAGTGGGGTGTAAGAAGATGGATTGATTTTATAAATATTTGGTTCCGTTCACAATAACAATAGTTTTGTTTACGGAAATTTCAGTCTGCGAGTGAGCACGGAAAATTATTTCATACCTGGATCGTACAATTCGAAAAGTTTTAGTCTGGAAAATTAAGCAGGGTTTAAAAAAAAAAAAAAAAAAAAAAAAAAAAACATCAGAACCTGCAGGGTTTTTTTTTTTTTAAGTTAAGGTAGCATTTTTTTGCCTCCATCTCTCACTGTGACAAACTAGGTTCTGAAAAAATCGTCGCACTAAGTCGGGACGTTTGATATTAATGTTCAAAATATATAATTAAGCTCCAGCAGACAATGTAAAATATAAATGTACCATAATCATTGATAAATGTACCATAATCATTGATAAATTGTTCCAGAATCTTTTTTTTTTTTTTTCTTTGTGTGATGACGGATAGGAAGCTTTTCCAGTGAATAAGAGAGGGTATTTTAAAGTCAATGTTGACGATTGAAAGCTCTTATTTAACAGAACTTAAAGGAAAGCATAACAGAAACTTAAAGCAACAAAAAACATTTAAAGAAATAGAAAATATCCTATCAAGGAGCTCATCAGTATGGTCTTTCTTTTGTGTTTCCTCTTTTCTATACGAAACTGATAGAATTTGCGTACGTGTAAATACTTCGTTTCAAATATCAAAAGTATCGTGTGTGTAATTTTACACTTGAAAACAATAGTAAATGTTTTATTGTAGAATTATAAAACTAACACTTGGTTGTAGCTTATTATTATTATTATTATTATTTCTAGTTAAATTCATTAAAATATTTTGCAATATTTTAAACTGGTGCTGCCATCTCACAGATTTTTAGGAAAGTATTAAACTTTTGAATTCGTACTTACTTTATCTTGTGGATGCAACACATCTCGTTGGCACAGTCAGATGTCAAATGTTCAATTGAGTATTCAATTACATTTCATGTCCGTGTCCATCAGAGATAGTATCAAAAACCTAAATTAATCTTCTTAACCCTTTATGTCCCAAATTAATTTAACAATGAAATTTTATGCATTTTTTTGGTTTTTTTGAGTTGTAAATACATCAAAAAACATTTTTTCCGAGCAAAAATTTTGAAATTTTTGGGGATTTAAGGCCCCCTACGCCTTAGGGCCTCCAAGAAAACTTTTTTGGATCGTAGGTACCATCTGACGACCTCTCAGCGAAGTACAAGGAGTGTGCAATACACCGCCAACTCGGCTACTTCGATCCATGGACTGCAGTTTCGTGCTCATTATGCACTCATCAGCATGGAATACGAAAGTAGCCGAGTTGGAGGCAAAAATCCTCTTATGGAGCAAAGAGAGCCAAATAAACTGGTAGCTGATATAAAATTAGAATACCAGTGAGCGACCGCACATGGGAACGGTAAATCTCGCAAATTTTAAGGCAGAGCTCGGGTATAAAGCAATGAGTAACCGCCCCTAAGCAAGGACTAAGGCTGGAACATGCAATACACCGCGGTTACTCACTGCTTAAATCCGAGCTCTGCCCTAAAGTTTACGAGTTGTACCGTACTAAGTGCGGTCGCTCGCTGGTTTCCTAATTTTATATTAGCTACCAGTTTTTTTTTTTTTTTTGGCTCTCTTTGCCCTATAAGAGGATTTTTGCCTCCAACTCGGCTAGTTTCGTATTCCATGCTGATGAGTGCATAATGAGCACGAAACTTTGCAGTCCATCGATCGAAATTGCTGAGTTCGCGGTGTATTGCATGTTTCAGCCTTGCCCTTGCTTAGGGGCGGTTACTCACTGCTTTATACCCGAGCTCTGCCTTAAAATTTACGAGTTGTACCGTACTAAGTGCGGTCGCGCCGCTGGTTTTCTAATTTTATATTAGCTACCAGTTTTTTTTTTTTTTTTTTGGCTCTCTTTGCCCTATAAGAGGATTTTTGCCTCCAACTCGGCTAGTTTCGTATTCCATGCTGATGAGTGCATAATGAGCACGAAACTTTGCAGTCCATCGATCGAAATTGCTGAGTTCGCGGTGTATTGCATGTTTCAGCCTTGCCCTTGCTTAGGGGCGGTTACTCACTGCTTTATACCCGAGCTCTGCCTTAAAATTTACGAGTTGTACCGTACTAAGTGCGGTCGCGCCGCTGGTTTTCTAATTTTATATTAGCTACCAGTTTTTTTTTTTTTTTTTTGGCTCTCTTTGCCCTATAAGAGGATTTTTGCCTCCAACTCGGCTAGTTTCGTATTCCATGCTGATGAGTGCATAATGAGCACGAAACATTGCAGTCCATCGATCGAAATTGCCGAGTTCGCGGTGTATTGCATGTTTCAGCCTTTGCCCTTGCTTAGGGGCGGTTACTCACTGCTTCATACCCGAGCTCTGCCTTAAAATTTACGAGTTGTACCGTACCAAGTGCTGGTATTCTGATTGTTTATTAGCTACCAGTTTATTAGCTACTACAACAGTACTTTTGCATTCCATGCTGATGAGTGCATAATGAGCACGAAACTGCTGAAGTGAAGTGAAGTCCATGGATCGAAATAGTCGAGTTGGAGGTGTATTGCATGTTCCAGCCTTAGCCCTTGCTTAGGGTCGGTTACTCACTGCTTAAAACAAGGAGTGGTACTGAAAAGCTTCAGCAATACTGCAGCCATTTGGGATTCATAATACTAAATTAATATAATCGGGGCTTCTATAAGCGGGGCATAATGGGTTAACAGAAAACTGCGTTGTCAAAAAAAAAAGAAAAAAAATATTTTTGGCACTTGCGAATGGGAAGAAGTTTCCTGACATTGAAAATCATTCTAATAATATTTTTCCATTTCTTTGCAATTTCGGTTTTTCATAAATTAAATTCTCCCCAGCAAAAAATTAATTTTATTATAGGGATATATTTTCTCAGAGAACGATCGCAAAATAAGTTAAGAACTGATTTGAATTTCAGTTATTTGGTTTTTCGCATTACCAACTAACCCCCCCCCCCGCCCCCCCCCTCCCTTTTGTAATTATCAAAATTGCAAAAAGGGGCTTATTGCAAGTATTGTTTAAAAGATTGTTCAAATTAAATTCGTTTGTTTTTTTTTGGGGGGGGGGGGGATTTGTCTTGTCTTGTGAGAAAGTATTCATGGTATGAATAACCTGAATTTTGTACCACTAGGGGTACCCAAGCCCGTCCAACGCCCCCTCCCCAAAGAGTGCTGGTCCAATCTCCTCCAATGCTACGGCGTACCTTTTCTTTAGAATGAAAGATCCTTCCCCCGCACAAAAGCAAAAAAAAAAAAAAAAAAAACAGAAATCCCTTAAAACAATCCTTCTATTAGTTGTGGCGTATGGGCAACAACAACGAAAAAAGGTTAGGAAGTACTGCCTGAAAGCTTCCACAACACAGCTCTTAGATTTATAGGAAAGCATTAATTCATTAAAATATTAACTACTCCTTTTTGTAGATGCACAGCATCAGCAGAATCTGGACCAAAATGTAAGCAATTTACACAAGAGATTTTGTGTAAAAGCACCAGTGATCAGCATTTTACGTAATCAACCGTAATAAATTTCAGCAATCCGTGCAACAACAAAAAGGTTATAAATATAGATTCAAGTACTTTTCTGGCAGTATTACACTAAATTGGTTCAGAATGACACCATTTTTACTTAAAGAATCAAACCATTTTTAACACCACCAAATTCACCAGTAATCGGTTTTAAAATTATGTGTTCGGACGTGCGTAAATTCAGATTCAGAGGTCAGCAGTTTCATTTTTATGGGATATAAATTAATTAATTTGAGCAAAGCATAATACAAAACTTAGAACACATTGCTTACAAAAGTAGCTATTGTGGTATTTACATAAAGCTTTGCAAACTTGATATCTTCGTAGTTCTTATTACTCAAAAATCTCAACAAAAAGAAAGAAGTTACCGGATAAAATTTTCGAGTTGTTGGTAGTTCGAGTAGGCAGTTTCCACAACCTTTTCAAGAGTGTAGGAATCAGTGAAAGCTTTGAGGTAAAGAAATATTCGAATTATAAAGCCTCGAGTTATCTAGAGTTGACTGGATTCGGTTGGAGGTAGTAATTAGAATCAGTATCAATAAGCCCAAATGCAGTGTTGGTCTTTTTTACTTTGGAAAAGCTTAAAGCTTTCGCATAATAAACAACAGAAAGAAAAAATTTGAGATTTAATGCTTAACTCTTTCAAGGCAGGTGGTTCAAAATATTTCCCACACTTTGTATAACTCTAGTTGGTTGATAGGTTATTTTTTAATCTAAAATTTAAAACTTTTCCCTCTAACTTCAATAAAACAATTTTAAACATGTGTCTAACCACATATTTATACCCCACTTGTGTTTTTTCTCTCTTTTGAAGAAAAAGCATAGTACAAGTAAGGTAATTTTTTGTCAAATATTTCTGTACGTGAAAGGGTTATTGGAGTAATTTTAGCTAACATAATTATAGAATTAGTACTTCTTATTTCCTTACTACTGCAATATTTACAAATTTGCAAAATTGAATAATAGGAAATAAAATCCCTCGTATTATAAACATGGGGAGATTTTGCTGATAACAACGATTCAACCAACATTGTCATCTTTAGTATTAAAAATATCACTATTAGAACTTTAATTATTGACACATTGATGGATCGGTTTGCAAACCTGGTTTTATACAATCCTGAATTAAAATCAATGTTAGAAGGAGTAAAGCTACGAACTGAGCTTTTAAAGAAGATATTATGACACTAAAACAAATTTAAACTTTCCTGCAGAAGAAATAACCTTAGGAGAGAAATTTTCTCCCAATACAGCTAAATTGTCGTTTATCTCAACACTGTAATTTACGTACTATTTAATGAGCATTAAAATAAATCATGCTAAGGACGTGGCTGACTACTTGGTAATCAACCCAATAGCACATTATCAGTAGTATCTTTACTACAGCTTAAAAATGCTGGTGGATATTTTCGCAGAAGGCAGTAACTGCTTTTAGAAGTAGCGCCCGTGTGTGCCTTGCAAAAATTAAATGCTGTTTTTCAACTGCGCATCATAATTGATTTGTTCTTTATTTTAGAGATTTTTATGACTGCTATTATTCATAATAAACTGAACCGGACCAGATTATTATAAGGATGAATTTCGGTAGAAATTTTTAGCACAGCAGTTTTTAGATATGATTTAATACAACTTCGAATAGAATCGATACTAGGGTATTTATGCAGAGTATTATTTACAGATTAAATCCTTAATGATAGTTGATCTTAAAATCTATTTTAAAAATAAGGGCAAGTTATTCGCTGTAAAAGAAATTATGTGAGGTTATCATTGTTAATGGGTGTAGGGTGTATAACTTCTGGAGTTAGCTGTTCCGATTTCAAGAAAACTCTTATTGTTGCAAGAAAGTTCCTAGCAGCCAGTGTAAAGTTCTACCGAACATTAAAATTACTGGAGTCTCTCGAAGTCTTATGAACGTAACTAGGGATGCACCGATAAGCAAATTGGCAGATTACCGATCGCCGATTAATCGGCAATCGATAATCGGCCGATTAATCGGTCAAGCTGATTAATGATTAAAATGGGGATTTTCAATACTACCAATTTCACCGTTACTTGTTTCCTTTTTTCTTTCTTTCTTTTTTTTTTTACGATTCCAACTTTTGAAATAGTTGCTAATTTTTGTCTTCCATTTTTCTAATTTTCTCAAAATAATTTCAAAATTTTATCTTTCTCCGAATCAATTTTCATATTATTGTCGATAATATTACATTAACGCATTGCTAATTATGTAAACTAGACATGAAAATTCAAAAATAAGAAGGAGGAGTGTGTGGTGAACACTCCAATTTTGAAATTCTTGTGGTTTAAATTCTTCAATTATTAGTAGCAATGCAATTCAAGACTTTTATTCATTGTGAAAATTAAAAATTATATAAAAACACTATGGTCAGGAGAAAAATATTGACGCATGAAACATGTTGCTGCATTATGTATGTGTATTTTTATTCAAAATAGAAGCATTAATGTAGAAAACTTTACATCAACTGTGAGGATTATTATTACTGCTAATAAAATTATTCATCTTAGTTTCTTAGTAAAGGTTTATTTTAAAAAATATGTTTTCCGCCGATTAATCGGCCCGATTTTGCCTTTTATTAATAATCGGCAAAGTGCCCGATTATGGCCTATTAATCGGTGCATCCCTAAACGTAACACAGATGTGCCTTAACCGGCACAGTGGTCAAACTTTGTGAATGAGCTTCTTCTATTTTTTGACAAAAAATTCTGGTGTAACCTTACACGGAAATTAGTAAGACCTTACGCTATAGTTACATTACCATGGTTAAATCTTATACTAGATATCGTCGGCACCATGCTAAAATTACAAATGTGAAAATTGGCGCTTTTCAGGAGAGCCAAAACACTGACTATAATTTTTTCCCACCTGACGCGTTTGGTTATTTTCAATTTTTAAATTTTTATAGATATCTTTAAGTATAAAACTATCGTTCGGAGGTATCATTTTAATTTTAATTATTTGAAAAATTATCAATAATAATTGTTTAAAAATATACTTTACTAAAATGGACATTTTTGGTCGAAAGTCACTGAATTGAATTGAAAGTATCGAATATGAGATTTTAAAGAATAATTCGATAGTTTGCAATGAAGTTTCATGGCATTCATTTTCGATATTTTACATCTAGGATGCAAAATTGCTATAAAAATTAATAATAATGGATGAAAAGATTTAAAAAAAAACGTTTTGTTTTACTAAGAAAAACTTTTATTGAATACAAGATAAAGCAATAAATAATTAAAAATATATTTTTTATTATTTGCTTATCTGTGTAAACTGTTAAATATCATATTCGTAAATATAGCATAACTTAATCGGGCAAAGCTGTGAATTCGTAAACATCACATTGGCTTACGACCATCTAAAAGATTCATCATTTTACCAGTAGGTAGCCCTTTTTTTAGTACTACGGGAAACCATCGAACTTGAAAAACGCGATTTTTCAGATTCGTTATTTTAGCATGGTGCCGACGATATATTGGTTAAGTTACTCCATAGCAGTGGAGGCAGCACTGCTGCCACTGGATAAATGAAAAAGTGTTACACATTTTTTTTTACAGTACTCTTAATAAAACATGGGTTTTATCATTTTCTAAATCCTCACGATAAGCCTAAAGGAAAGACAATTAAAAACGTGCAGTTTCTCTCTGACTATCTGTCTACGCATCAGTAATTAATGACTCCTTTAATTACCTTCTTAAAATAATTACTGGTTTCTTCAACGACCCGCAGTTTATCCCTGAGTTGTTTTGATTGTCCTTTTCAAATGGCTCTGCTAAACTCGATCCGTTGACTTATTAACCATATTCTAGAGTAAAAAATACCTTGCTTAAAAGGAACATAATTTTTACGTAATGATGTTTAAATGATTCTTTGACGTGAGACTATATTAGTTAGCGTCTTTTAACGTTTATCTGCTATAGCATAATACGGTTTAGACGGTTGGTTAAGTGACGTTTACGTGATTTTTTTTCTCTCTGTCTCTTATCTACAAAGAGCAATTAGGTAGCTTCATTATTTTCGGAAATATGGGGTTGCCTGGGTCTGTGGAATGCAGTTCAGTGGGTTTAATGTTCACAGCTGCAGAGGTTTTATCAGATCGTCTTGACCATTAGTCTGTTACATTTTGTCGCAGTTTAATTTCTACGGTATGATTCTTTTGCCTTTTGAATCTAGATCTCGGCAATTATGGCAATGAATCTCAATACAGGCGATAGAAAAGTTAAAGGGCGTGGATGAGAGATGCGATAACACACGAGTAAGCAATCATGTTCAGCAATAAAATATATTATTTGAATTATACCTGTAATTTAAAGCAATTAGACTTTTTTACAGTATGTCGAAGACTTTTCATATTAGCTTGTAAAATGGTATGAAACTTTGTATTCTAATATGAGAAACAAAATGTCATTACTCAAATTACAAGTGAAAAATCTAAATAAAATACTTTGCCAAGCTCGAAACGACCGCTTGTAAATTTATTTTGTTATTTTTTTAATTTTATTTTTTAATCTTCTTTTCAAATTACTATTCATTTATTATTTATTTTTTAGCTTTTTTATACATACATTTAATGGAACTGGGTCATTTCACTCCACATATTTTAGTACAAGTGTATAAAATATTTTGATTCATGTGTGTCATTAATTTCATCGATTTGTAGAGAATTTCACATTTCTTTACCCTTTCGGATCTAGATCTCGGCAATTATTCCAATGAATCTCAATACAGACGATAGAAAAGTTGAAGGGCGTGGATGAGAGATGCGATAACACACGAGTTGGCAATCATGTTCAGCAATAAAGTATATTATTTGCATTATACCTATAATTTAGACTTGTTGTTTATTAGTTCGTAAAAAGGTAGGAAACTTTGTACTCAAATCTGAGAAACAAAATATCATTACCCAAACTACAAATGAGCAATCGAAAAAATAACGCTTTGCCAAGCTCGAAACGGCTTCTTGTACATTTTATGTTTTTTTTTTATTTATTGTTTATTTTTTAGATTTTTTATGCCTAATTTAAATGGCGTTGGGTCATTTTACCTCACGTATTTACTACAAATGTATGCCATTAATTTCATCCATATGAAGAGTCGATCGAGTCGATACCTTTTCATTCATTTACATTTTGAATCTAGATCTCAGCACTTATAGTAATGAATCTCAGTACAGGCTATAGAAAAGTTAAAAGGCGTGAATGAGGGAGGCGATAACACTCGAGTTGGCAATCAGGTTCAGCAATAAAATACATTATTGAAATTATACTTATAATTTAAAGCAATTTATAATTTTTTTTTAGAACATCGAATACTTTTAATATTGGTTTGTAAAAAGGTGGAAAACTTTGTACTCAAATATGGGAAACAAAATATCATTACTCAAACTACAAATGAAAAAGACTGAAACAAGCTTAAAACGACTGCTTTCAAATTTTGTGCTAAATTCTAATTAATTTTTTGATTTAATTTATTTTGTTTTGGGTTTTTAATTTATGCTTTTAATGGCATTAGATCATTTTACTTAAGACATTTTAAGATAAATATATGTATTACTAGCTTATTACCCGGCGTTGCCCGGTATTGCATTATGTTTAACTTATTTTATGCTAAAATGAAATAGGTGAGCCTTAAATTGATAATTCATTATTAATCGTAATCTTTGTTAGAAGATACTTATATTTAAATGTGTCAAATTTTATCAATTTGTATGTTTAAAGGCTTATCTCTATTACTCTATATATTCAAAATCGAAAGAAAATGGAAATTTTGAGACAAAAAAGTTGAATTTTGAACTTTTCGGATTTTTTTAAAATAACAAAACCTCCGCCTATGTGAATTCTAGTGCATCAAGGAACCTCTGTGCCAAGTTTGATGAAAATCCGATGAAAACTGGATTTGCATAAGGAACAAAAATTAAAATATATACATATCCATACATCCATTTTTAAAACGCTTTTATTAGTTTCTCATGTAGGTTTGTATATATGTATGTAACTCTGAATAAAAGGTAAAATTCACATTCTTTACAAACATAAAAGTAAAACAAAAATTCTATTTTATTACAAAAGGCTTAACTATATTACATGCTGATGTATTTTAGTGTTTCTGTTGTTTGTATGAAACGTTAGATAAAAGGTAAAATTCACGCTCTTTGCAAATACAAAATTAATATATTTAGTAATATTATTATTACTAAAAGCTGAACTATAATACGTGTTGATGCATTATAAGTTCATGTAAGCTAGGCAGATATTCAATAGTTTTGAAACTTCTTTTTAATTATTTACTCCAAAAGCGTATTTTTTTATTTTTTTAAAAGTATATTTAGGATTATTAAATTATATTGAGTGAATAATTTGTCTCTAGATCCATACGTCATCAACCTATGTAAAAAGCTCACGAGCAAGAAGAAAGCCGAGACTTCTTAATAACAGGTTGGAGTCGTTGCTTTGCGCGCGAGGAAATGGATCGCATTCTTGGCCCAAACCGCTCTAGGAAATGCAAGGAACGAATCGGGCTCGTCGCGATCCATTCATAAAAGACGTCCAATTGCAGCGTCAAATGCCACTTGGGCGTCTGAAACGTCTTGTCCGATTCTTTTTTCCCATAATCACGGAGGAACAACTTTACATTTATCATTGTGACGTGGTGGTTTAAGGGTCATTCGTTTCGACGGCCCAACACAATGAAAAATTGATATTTCAAAATGGTCGTGAATTCTGAGGGCAGTACTTGTCGAAGTGATTCGGTTGCGACGCACTTGAAGAGTTATGTAATGTTTATTTCAAGTTTTACACTCATCTATATTTTATATAAATGGATGCGTGTGGGTGTGTGTGTATGTCTTCCTCTAGTCCCTTAAACAAATCCACAGCTTACGTTGGATTTGCTCAGTTTGGCACAGAGGTCCTTTCATGCTTAACTCACATAATGCTTTTTCACCAGAAAATCTGTGAAACAGAATGTTTACAGCTGTTAGTGACAATGACTAAATTCTTAGAATAAAAACAATTCAAAAAGATCTAAATTTAAATTTCTACACAATGACGGGAAATTTTATATTTAAACTAGAGATGGACCGGATAGTGATTTTGCCGGATACCGGATATCGGATATCCGGTGGCTCATCACACGCCGGATACCGGATATCCGGCATTACAATTACATTGCATGTTCGCTTATTTTTATGTAATGCAGCTTCAAAACAATAAATCAAAGTTGTTTCTCGCATAATTTCTTTAAGAACATGTTAAATACATTTAAATTAATTTTTTCAAGCCTCTATTTTATTTGTACAGGAGTAGCGCTACATATGAAATGAAACACTAGCATATTGTGATTTCTTTCTAAATTATGTATTTTTATCAAAATAGACGAAACTTTAAAAGATTGAATTAAATATTTCTGTATATACTTAAAGTTTAAACTTTTAATTATTCTTGGTTTAAATTTTAAAGCTTTTCTGTTTCAATATC
>JAXGGA010023923.1:0-12808 GCA_038373865.1 Uloborus plumipes
TTAAAACTTACATTTTACTCATCATAAAAATGCCGCGTAGGTTTTTTTTTTTTTAACCTTACATATTGCACAATTTTGAATGGAGTTCTCCAACACTTGTTTATCCAACACACATACACAAATTACTACCTATTAAAAGAGTTTTACTTACCCCAATACATCTCAGTTTTCCAATCACGATATCTTTGCAGGTAAGTATTAATTATCTTTACTCATTTCACATTTCTGAAACAATCGATGCAGCACAAGAGTCCAAATTAGAGGAGAGTTCACAAAAAGTTAATTCCAAATAAATGTAGTTATTCATTTGACAACGTTAAGACACAGTGCACCCTTTCTCTGCGAGGATTAATTACCACATTGTAAAAACTTATAACTACTTGCACTCATTCAAATTACAGTCGAATTTTTGTAATAATTTGTTTCTCTGAATTCTATCTATCAGTCCATCCAAAGAGTCCTCAAACTCAACAAACCCAAAAAATAAAACATTACACGGCCTGTGTAAGAAAGCGCTAATAGTTCTTCTTCTTCTTCTTCTTCTTCTTCGGCGCTAACGCGCAAAATAGATAGGCGATTTGGAATGTTTATTCCTTCCACCTCATTACATATAGTATTGCAAGTTGGGAAGAAAGGAGAAAGTGGAGAGCCGAAGGAGCGCTAATAGTTTTCTCGCTTACGCTCCCTCTGCACCATCATCTTGACGTAAACATGCGTTTTGTTCACTTCAAATCCCTTAAGTTCGTTAGTTCAAAATGAGGCATCTGCCACACTTGAAACAAATTCTTTTTTTTTTCAGAAGCCATCAGCTTCAACATACATGAGGTCTGCGTACTGTGCGCTTTGCCTCCTGACAAACACAGGACAGATTTACAGCACAGAGATGATGAAATAACATCCATGGGCAAGGCGGGACTCGAACCCACGACTACTTGCTTACGAGGAGAGTACTCTACCGCTAGGCCCACGTGGCCCCCAAGCAAATTCTTAATTCCAAAATGTTTTATTCAAACTGGCCTTTTGCTTATATCACAATTGGTTTTTAAATAAATTTTATTAATAGTGAGTGGAATATTCGTCAATCATATTTCTTTTTGTACCTTATTCTATTGATTATCAAAGCGCTGATTTCTACTCTTGGCTAAAAGGGAAACTAATATTGGTGACAGGCCATTGGTGATATTGGTGATTGTATTCGTAAATACAGTGAAACTCCGCTTTAACGTTGTCTGTTTCGCACACTGTCCCGCTTCCAAGGGCGTAGCCAGGACTCACGTTGGGGGGGTGCAAGCAGTGGCACCCCCATAGGAGGTCACTGTGACCTCCCAAAAAGTTCTTATCCGATACAAATTGGCTGATGAAATTTGAAAACAGTGAGACAGTATTGCAAGGCTGAACTTCTTTATTTTTTCTTTAATTAATTTATATATTTTCGTGATGCCTCACGTCTCTTTTGGTAGACATAGATAAGTATGCATTCTTTTATTTTATTTATTTATTTTTTAATCATTCAGTAAAATTGAGTTTCATTCAGTGAATTAAAAATTTTCTCCTCAAAAACAGGTAAGCTTACTATCATTTTCTGAAAAGTAATCAATACTAGATATAATAGCTCAGTTTATATAAAGTTCCCAAAAATTAGCATAAAAGTCAAATTTTTCAATAAAAACAGAAAGAAAAAAGTAAGAAAGAAAGAGAAAAAAGTGCTTGAAATTCTATTCTCACAAAAAAAAGGAAGAAATTACGAACTCAAAGAAACTATACTTTATTCAGTTATGCACACCTTAAACCAATGGATGGTATAAAATATTTCTAAAAGAACAAACCAGTAGTTTTTTAGTGATATGTTTTTAAAACCTGTGTTTTACGTAAACAAAGAAATGGGCAAAAAAGAAAAACATCATCCTTATTTAGAATAAATGATACGGTTTACCTTAAATGTTTTATGAATTAAAGTACTTAAATTATATACACAAATAAAAAGCAAATGCACATCCAAAATTAATAAATACATCGTCAGTTACCAAAGAAGTTAAAATTAATCAATAAAGCTTAAATCAAAACAATACTGAATATGAAAAGCATAAAAGAGGACAAAATCGTTTGTCAAAAAAATAAAATGAGAAGTCACAGTGACCTCCCATGGCTCTGATCTAGGGGGGGTGCAGCTGCACCTACCTGCACCCCCCTAGCTACGCCATTGCCCGCTTCTGACGCCATTTTCAGCTGACCCCTGAAAAAGACTGTACTTGTTGTTGTCTTGTACCAGCTAAGCTGGCAGCTTGGAGCGCGCTGCTTCCAGGCCCGTCATTTAGGGGGCAGGAGGGGTCAATTGCCCCCCCCCCCCCTGAATTTGGAAAATCAATGTATTGGCATATAAGTGGGCGTGGTTTTTGCCACTTTTTGGTAAATTTTATATTGTTTATGCACCCTTTGCCCCCCCCCCCCCCTCCCTGGAAAATTTCGAAATTACGTCCCTGGCTGCTTCGCTTTCTAACTGTACTATCATTTGGTGTGAAGTCCAACTTCTACAGTACACACATGCCACAGGGATCCGTTTATAGAGTAAGACACCAGTCACAGCACAACCAAACATCCCCACAAAAAAGAGAGAAGGACAGGAAAGAGAAAGTACATCCATGAACGAGCTGAAATACGAACCCGGAACCTCGCCATCCGGGTAAGACTTATCTGACCACTGAACAAGGAGGCCGGCAAAGAGGCAGATATTGTAAAAAGGCTCCAGATTTTACGTTTTATTTTTGTTTAAAGTCCACTTAATACGTTTTTCAACAAACAGATCAAATCGTTTTCATCTACAAATCTACATTACTTACAAACTTTTTTAAAAAATTATAATACAATAGTTTCATAGCCATTTAAAGCCACTCTGGCATTCTTTTTTTTTCTACCTTAAGTAAGTGGAGCTTCCTCCAATCGCACAATCTGATCTCACTTCATGACAATTGAGGATCAAAGCTGCTGACACTCACTCTTCTTGAAATTCTCCCAGAAGTCTGAAAAGGGATTTAATCCTCGCTTCCTTTGGCCATCTGGTGGTCTGAGAAGTCTGATACGGGTGAGAAGGTTCCTGGTTCGAATCTCAGCTCAGTCATGGATGAGCTTCCTCTCTCCTGACCCCTTATTCTTTCCTTGTGTGAATGTGTTGTTGCACTGTGAATGGTTTCCTTCCCTATAAACGGGTCCTTATGTACAGTCAACGCTCGATATAACGACCATCTCCGTCCCACAGAAAAAGGTCTTTATAACAAGTGGTCGCCATAAGAGATAGAAAATAGAGTATGTTGGGATAAACTTGGTTTTTTCTCACCGGTCGTTATATTGGGATAGTCTTCATGACGAGTGGTCATTATAACGAGCGTCGACTTTACTGCCGAAGTCGAACTTCACACCAAATTACGGGGCAGTGGGAAAAGTGAAGAAGAAAAGTTTGGAACCTAATTGATGAACCATTTTGAGCAACTATATTTTAGCCCAGCGGAATCTGGACGCAAAAGTCATTTGGTATACCAACTAGCCCACTAGCTGGAAGTTTTCTTTTTATTTTTTTCAAATTCATCGATCCAATAAAAAAATCTAGTAAAGGTGTTTCTCTAGTACGATATCCTTCTTAGAGGAGGTGCAATTTGTTACTATTATTATTAGTAAATCCCTAATGTCAGATGAAATCCGATGATATCCAAAAGGTTGTTGTCTTTAATAAACTCCAGCACAAGCGGATAATCAGAATATGAAGATACAGTACCTCTTAGAAGTCTCATGCAGTTAAAACTATTCTCAGCAGAAGCCTAATTACTAAAGCACTTGGTGCAAAAGCCTTCGCTAAAATTTGTTGTTGTTGCTGACGTGTATGACAAAGTGCAAAGATGATATGTTCAAATCAATAATTAAAAAAATAAATACAGATAATTTAAAAAAGAAAATCATAAGGGAAGATATAATTTAAATATCACCAAAGGCGTGAACTAGAGCCGCTACGTAAACAGGAAGAAGCATCAGCTTAAGTTTGACAACTTTCGATCCAATTTATTCCCTTTTACTTATAATTGTTCATTTTTGCGGAGCTAGGGTTTCCAGAGCAAAGCTTCGGGACATTGCTAAATTCACGGGCCGCTAATAATTGCTCACGTTGAAAAATTACCAAAACGTGATAACTCGCCAGAAAAGACAACCACTGAAACGTGTGCTGGATTCAAAGTAGTCAAACTTAAACATATGCGTCGGCTCGTCTTTCCAATGGCCTTAGCTTAAACGAACGACTGGCGTGGCAATGTCACTGGCTCTATCTGAGTATCAAGTGTCAATGCTGCAGTCATTATCCCTTTTAGTTAAATGTGAGCCACTTGATATGTCCCCTGCAAACTAAAAGAACGTATAAAGCATTGCTTTATACCTGAGCTGTGCCTTAGAGTTTATGAGTTGTACCGTCTCTAGCCCGATCGGTAAAGCGTCGGAGTCGCAACCGAAGTGTCCCGAGTTCGATCCCAACCGATCAAAGATCCACCGTCTTGATTAATGGTGGCTGGGGGACGTTAAAAATGTCGTGGTCACAAAGTCTTCCAAGTGTAACGATACTTCTGGGGATGTTGGGCCAAGGGTTTGCTCGGCTCTTGGTCTGGTTCAAAAAAGAACAGAGCCCTCTTCAGGGCCCTATCCCGGTTAAACCACGAGTTATGGTCTGTGCGGGGGACCCTGGAGTGTGTGACGGTATATTGCATATTGCATAAAAGAGGGTAGTTTGGAAACCTCCGTATCATACAGCACATAAGCAGACCGCAAAACAAATCATTGCTATATTAGTCTCCATGGTATTATTGCCGTAATTTACAGTTTTAATTTCGTGAAGGCCAAACTCAATCTTCATATTATTATCTAATTTTCATGATGATTGAAATGGTTTTTCTGTTTTGTCAATAGCAACATTGTGTTTTGTTATTATTTCTTTAGTTGGCCCATCTTTCTTAAATTTTTGTGCATTTCTTAAAATTCTCTTGATAATAGTAAACTTTTTTCCCTTATTGCCAAATAGTACAAAATGGCGGCAGATGAAGAGAGAAAAGGTCCCGATTTTGAACGGATTGGTCTGTTTAAAGAAATGAGTTATCACACGGAATATGTAGCCCCTAGAGTGGGTAAGATGAAAGAGATTAAATAACCTTTAGCTCACTGTTTGTCGCCGAATTTGACTAACTGCACCGGGGAATAATCGTAAACTGGAACACTTGGCCTATTTTCAAAATTTCTCGCCCAACTTGGCCACAACTGCGAGCGTAATTGGATTTCGTAAGCCAAAGTTAACAATATGAAAGATACATCTAATATCTTTAATTTTACATAAAAAACGAAGACTATCAAATTGTAAAGAAAAATGTGATTTTATTCAGAACTAAGCTAAAATGGGTATAACTTTGATATCCCCCCCCCCCAAAATTAACCGCCAAATCTGGCACTCCCTACGGACTTCTTAGGGTTGCCGTTTCTTATTTTCTTTATTTCTGGTAATTATCGTTCTTTATTTTGTGTTTATCGCTATTTCATTCAGTCGCCATTTCTTTGTGTGTGAAGTGATCAAGCGGATATCTGACTTGCTGTGTTCTGCGGCAAATCTGGTTGTATTTTCCAATTATATTTTTTTCTATTAATTTTTTTTAACTTTTATCTTTCAATATGCCTACTGTATACAGTGTTGTTGAAAAGTTTCAGGGAATTTTGAGTAAGAAAATTGATAGTTGTGCTTCATTTTCGTCGGGTGGGCCGACATTTGGAAGGCCAGGTATTATTAATTGTCTATTTTTGCATCATTTGGCTCAGGATATGCAGATGTTAATTGATTTTTTGATGGAGGTTGGATTGTTGAAGGTTGCAGCGTGTAAGAAATGTGGGTCTGGTATGAAACAGAAGTCGATGAAGTCATGTTCCGATGGATTTGTGTATGTTTGTCGCAAAATGGAAGATGGTAATCAGTGCAACACTGAAACGTCTTTAAGGCATAATTCTTGGTTTTCAAGCTCTAAGCTTAAAATGTTTGAGGTTTTGTTGATTACCTATGAGATTTTGAGAGGCACTAAGACAGGGAGGATTGCAGAGGAGTATGGTTTCTCTAGTACTACTTTAGCAGATTGGAGGCAATTCATTAACGAGACCATTCTGTACCTCAGAACCAGACTAACGTAAGTCCATTTTCGTCATTTTTCAGTAGAGGGGAAAAACGATGTATTCGACAATCGTTTTTCCCCTCTACCGAAAAATGACGAAAATGGACTTACGTTAGTCTGGTTCTGAGGTACAGCATTTTGAATTATATTGAGGAGAATTCTGAGAAGTTAGGTGGTGATGGTGTAGTTGTGGAAATAGATGAGTCGAAGTTTGGAAAAAGAAAATACAATAGGGGTCATAGTGTTGAAGGTCAGTGGGTTTTTGGTGGTGTTGAAAGGGGAACGGGTAAGGTTTTTTTAGTTGCTGTGCATGATAGGTCTCAGGAGACGTTGTTGTCTGTAATTAAGGAATGGATTAAGCCAGGTACGTCTGTTTATTCGGATTGTTGGAAAAGTTACGATTGTTTGACGGATGAGGGTTTTGAGCATTTGAAGGTTAATCATTCTTTAACATTTGTAGACCCCGATTCCGGGTGTCATACAAATACGATTGAAAGTACGTGGAGGCATGTTAAAGCTTCTTTGCCTACGTACAATCGCAAGGCAGATTTTAAATTTTACCTTGCAATGTACATGTTTCGTAAATCATGTTCAGCGGCTAATGTTGATTGCTTTAATAAATTTATTGAACTTGCTGCTGGGGTAAATTGGGAGGAATTCAAAATTTCTGTATAAATACTTCTTTTTATTAGATTGCCGACACGTATTTTCAATTGTATTAGTTAACATTTTTGTGTAAATTGTGTGTTTTATGTTATTCAGTGTCATTTATTTGTATTTTTTATCTATTCATGGTATTTTTTGGTATTCTTTTTTTTCTTTGTAGAAATGATTCCGTATTTTTTATGTTTTTATTATCTGGATTTAGCGAGAAAGTCGCAACTTTGAAATACACTCCAAATCTGGCACTGTCTACGATCTCTTTAGGGTTGCTGTTTCTTATTTTGCTGTTGCCAATTTAGGTTTTTTGAACTTTAAGTTTTTTGCTGTTGCCAGATTTGGTATTTCCTAGCATTTTGCACCACTATTTGAGTTTTTTTTTAAAGTTTTGGGGCAACAATTTTTTATGGCAACAAGAAAACCAGGTATTTTGCTTAGCGAGAAAAAAAGTCGCCAAATTTCCGATTTGGGGGGGGGGGGGATATCAAAGTAGTTGTGTAGATAATTTTCCAAAACGGAAGGATTTTTTTATCGTCTTTCATAGTAAATATTCGGGAATAGACTGAATTTCAGAAGTTAGTTTATATAAAGCTACGTTCAATTTTTCTCCGATTTTGGCACAAGTATCACTTATATTTTTGAAAGCATTTCTTTCAAAAATACTAATTTCATTTGCAAGTTTTTGATTTATACCCGCAAGGCTTTCCTTCACCGAAGTATTCCTCATCAACTTTTCACTAAAATTGACAGCATATGTATTATACTAAAACTTAAAATAAAAATATCGAAAAACCGACAAAATTTGAAATTTTAAAACAATTTATTTTTCACTGTGCATGCTGGGAATATAGAACTTTCAAATCTTTGTAGCTAAGTGTATGTGGACACTTATGAAAATATTCCAGTTGAATGTCATGAAACCTTAAACAGATATTGGCGACCTAATAGACATATTTCAATGATTCTCAGATAGGCAATCTCAAATGTTCAACTCTTGCTTGCAATCATTACTATGATTCTTGATCAAAACAGCTTATATTATAAAGCTTTTAGTATATTACAGTAGAACAGTATTAATCCGGCTTAATACAGAATCCAAGTCGTCCGAATTAATGAGAGAGCGGATTAAACAGAATTACCTATCAAATGAGCCACGGTAAATAAAAAAAAAACTGCTGTGCGCAGTAAAAATTGTATTTTCAATTAAAAAGAATGAAATACAAACTTGCATGCTAGAAAATTACAAAAAAACTGCTATCTACGACCAAGAAAAGGACACAATTGAGCTAACTCACCTTTTATTAAAACAATTTGTACTTCTAAATGGCTGTTCGAATTAAGGTAAGTCCTATTTTATAGAGTCCAAACTAGTGAGGGTTTACTATGTTTGTAAACATTTTTTTATTATTCCTTGCGTATGCGAAAAGCATCAAGCACAGCTAATGTTATCACCTATACCTTTCTAAATTTCATAGAAATTTAATTGGAATTGGTTTAAGTTCTCACACTCACATAAGCGCGAAAATTTTGGAGATTATAAATTATTATCATTCGCACATATGCAGTGAGAAATTAATTGCATTGAAAACTCAACTCTTATAACTCAAAAAATCAATCAATATTTGATATTTTTTCTATTTGTTTATTTATTTATATTTAATTTTTATTTATTTTATCTCATTTCGTTGAATTTTACGTATTTATTTATTTATTTTTCCCAAATTTTAGTGGGATATTTCTGCTGAACGCTGTTAACTTTTCTTGAAGTTTGGTAACGTTTGACAAAAAAATTTCGCTTTTACGGACAAAAACTTGAGAAGTAAATTGGCATTTTTGAAAGGAAACGCTAAAATATCTTTGCGAATATAAGTGACATCTTCAAGAAACTCTATAGAGCATTTATACACAGTAAATAAAACAATTGTGAAAATTATATCTCATTTCCAGCTACTTACGATGCTGGAGAATAAAAAAAAAAGGTTTTTGGCTTGTATGTTTGATCCCTTTAACCCACATAGGATTGAATTTATCCTGAAAAGTGAGCTGAAGCATCCTTTGTACGAAAAACCTTACAGACCAAATAATCTGATATTCCTTGTAAAATTAGAGAAAAAATTTAAATGTTTGTTAGTGTCCGGTTGCTTTTGTTTATATAATGTATGAAGTAAATTTAGTAAATATCTCCTTACTAGCCAGTAAGATCAATCTTGTTAGCTGCATAGCTGGTGATTAAACGGTAACAGACAAGAAGGATATTTCTGCTTAAAAACATATACATGAAAAAATGATTTATTATTATTGTTTAACTTCACTATTTCTGTTCAGTCTTCAACGAATCATCCAAAAAAGGATCACAAATGATGACAAATGTTACCCGCAGCAAATGTGGTAATCAAGATGGCTACTTCGCCGAGGAGTTCCAAAGAGCATTCGAAGGGGAGGCACTGGCTGATCCTATTCGCTTGAGGAGGAAAAACAGGATTGAACAAGCAACAAAGAACCTTCCACCGGGACATTTCCTGCAGTCCTCACCAGCCAAAAAACCGTGAGTAAACCAAAGCGGCATGCTTCTGCTGGTATCAGCAATTTCAATTTCTTTTCTGTACTGGTGATTTTTCAAAGCTTAGTTACGTTTTGCGTTCAAATTTTCAGCTTAATAGAAATTAATTAAACTGTTTCACAATTTTATGAAAATGTTCTCTTAGTTTTTCTGAAACTTCTCAAAGATAATTATTAGAGACTGATGAGTAAGGGCCCTGCTCCACATTAACGTAAAGCAGAAAAATAAAGCAGAAACATAAAATGGATTACATAGTGTTCCTATGGAAAGTACCCGGATTTTCGGTTTCGGTCGCGTTTTACGCTGATGTGGAGCAGGGCCCTAACTGTACTTATCTAGATCAGAAGCCAAGATCTTTAGCCAGCAGACATCGAATATCTCTAGTTATGACACAAACCGAAGTCTAATCGGGAATCTACACCTTTGAAGTGGAATACGTACCTCTCCTCTGGGGCATAATTGGAATAAGTCTATACCAACCTAACATCTGTACAATTGCGTATTCTCTACCGACTATAATAAGAAAATGATTGGATTACAGAGACACATCCTGCTTGCAAAAATTCTTCTGAAAAAGATTCTCGGCATACTTCCGAACAATATAGACACACTAACACAATTGTGGAATGTTCAGGAAAAATACGTTCTTTCAAGCGAATTTTTACGAAATATATATTTACATGCAGATATACGCATCAAATCTTATTCAAGTTAATGTCATCTCTTGAAGTGACAATACCGCTTACGACTATGAGAAATCATTACATGATGTACTGCATACTTCAGAGTTACTTCGGGGATGTTCGGGCGCCAGTTGGTTTTACAAAAAAGGTCCGACCGTAGTCAACTAAAGAGCATCCTATTTTAGTCCACCACCCACCAAAGATAGAATTTAAGAATTCGTGGTCAAACGTTATCTTGACCTTACAATTTTAAAACACTCTCTGATAACATTGAAATTTATAACTGCTTTTCCTTGCTACAGGTCTGGTAAAGGATCCGTATATGGAACAATAGGTGGTGCAACCGAATACTTCAGTACCCAAACTCGAGATCGAGAGAAAACGGAACCTCCTCCTAAAAACTTTCTTGTCAATCCAGCGCAGAAGGGTACAGGATACGGGTAAGTACTCAGTATAATGATGTCATGATATTAAGCCTTGTTAGTTTATGTATTCTGACTTAATTTTCTTCTTTTAGCTTCGAACAAAAATTTGAATATTTTCGGATCGTTGCGAAAAGATCTATTGCTAAGAAAAACAACTGCGCAATATATTAGATGAGATTACTTAGAAAATGAGAAAAATTAAATCCCAATCAACACTAGCACAGCCAGAACTGACGTTCTAGAGATATTTTTTGTCACGAAAATCTTTACTAATGTTTTAACTACCATACTAGAATTGAAACTGCACATTAAAATCAAAAGTTGTGACGCTTGACCCTCCCTCTCTCGCTGTGCCACTGACATTCGATGCTACTAGCCCCCAAAGAAAGCTTACATCAAATCAACAAAAAGATTCCGCTCGATATTTTTTGATTTCTTAATTTTTCACTAGAAGAGAACAATTTCAACAATGACAAACTATAGAGGAGCCGGAGTTAGTTGACATAGTTTTTACTTCTCGATTTTTCTAATTTTTTCTGTTTTACTTATGATAAAAGTAATTTACGCCTCTGATAGGGTAATATCTTGGCTACAAAAAACCACTTGGAACATCATCTAAAATTTACTGGGAAACTTGTAAGAAATGTTTTCCGAAAGCAACTCAACAGTGCCAACAGTGCCAATATAGAATATACATAAGTTGACCGATGCATCGGGGTATGTTGGCATAACATACACTGGCGGAAAAAAAATCCCAACACCAAGAAAAAATTGCCGTAGAGAAATGAAATTTGGGTAATGCAATTGTCTAGTTAACATGTTTAATTTATTAAAACCATCTCGCTGCGTATTTTTTTTAATCAAAATAGGTTCAAAAATTGCGTATTTTTTTATTACATATTTCAAATCTACATATATTTCAGACTTAAAATATACAAAAATTTTTTTGTAAAAGAGTTTTTTTTTTCAATATACAATTAGATCATAGAAAAAAGTTGTCAGAATATTGAATAATATTATATATTTCTCAGAAACGTGGACAACTAACGCCATTTGTTAGTCGACATCTAAATAAACAATTAAACATTACAGAAAAGCCGAAATGAAACCATAAACGGGGAAAGAGCGGGTTGCACATTAAATCGACGGCAAAAACGCTTCCCCGCGATAATCGCGGGTTACGCAAATTTTGCTACTTCAACGTTGCCCGTGGAAATCGCGGGATGCGCAGCGAGAGGGTTAAATGTACAAGATCACTGGCTAATTTAAGCTCAAGAAAATGCTGTGCAAATGTGAAATTATGTTAATTTAATAGAGGGTGTAACCTCCAGAATTTTGAAGGCAAGCCTGCAAGCGTGCATGCATTATGTCATACAGGTGCCGAATGTCACTTTGTGGTATGGAGTTCCATGCTTGTTGCACTTGCTGTGCCAATACTAGGACCGTCATTGCTGACTGTGGATGATGCTCGAAGTGCCATCCCATGATATCCCATACGTTATCAATTGGAGACAGACCTGGTGATTTTGCAGGTCATGGTAACATGTCAGCACTCTGTAGAGCACATTGCGTTACAGCAGCGATGTGAGAGCGAGCGTTATCCGGTTGGAAAACACCCCCTTGAATGCTACTCATGAAGGGCTGTACTACTGGTTAAATTAACAGACTGACGACAATTTTTCAGTCAGTGAGTTTGGGATAACCACAAGAATGCCCCTGCTGTCGTAGGAAATTGTTCCAGAGACCATAACTCCAGGTGTGAGTCCCGTGTGTCTAGGCCGTAGACCGCTTGAATGCAGGCGGTCCCCTGGCCTCCTTCTGACCAATATACAGCCACCACTGGCACTAATTCAGAATCTGTTTTCATCAAAAATTACAACAGATCTCCACTCCGACTTCCAGTGAGCTCTGTCGTGGCACCACTGCCGTCGAAAAAAGCAATGGTTTGCAGTCAATGGAATACCGGCTACAGGCTGCCTGGCTCGGAGCTGTCCTTGAAGTAAACAGTTTCTTACCGTTCATTGGGTCACGACGGTACCAACTGCAGCTCGAATGTCAGTCGCAGATGCAGTACGATGCGCCACAGCCGTACGCAAGATCCCTAGTAGCACAAAAACATAGTTCTACGCTGTGCCTACGTAGTTCGACGTTTTGAATCCCGAATTATAACGGATATGGGTCCTAAAACATAGAACTATGTCAAAATATATTTTGTTTCCGATTTTTTTTTTAATTTCATTTTTTTTTCTTTTTCAATTGTTTAAATAAGTTATTCATCAGAAAAAATGATTACTGAGCAAAATT
>JAXGGA010023924.1:0-12807 GCA_038373865.1 Uloborus plumipes
GGGGGCCCCTAAGCCGGATCATATTGGACTATATTTATTAATCTGGTAACGGCTGTAAAAGAAAAAAAAAACAGATAAACAAACGGTATAAAGTATAGTGCCCATGTGCGGTCGCTCGCTGGTATTTTAATTTCACATTAGATACCAGTCTTTGCTCTGTGAGATGATTTTCGCCTCCCAACTCGTTTACTTTCGTATTCCATGCTGATGAGGGAATAAGCTCGAAACTGCAGTCCATTGATCGAAATGAACGAGTTGGCGGTGTATTGCAAACAAACGGTAGTTTAGTTGGTTGGTAAAAGCTATAGCCATCGTATTGGAGCTTTAGAATCCAGTCGAACTTTGGGGCCCTATAGCATAATATCGTAATTTAAAACAACGGTAAACGAAATTGGGGCCCCTAAGCCGGTCCACATAGGCCTATTGATATAAATTCCAGTCGAGCGTAGGTCATCGTCTTTTAAAATATTTATGAAACAAATTTGGGGTCCCAGAGCGGGGCCCTAGGTTGGACCTTATTAGCCTATTGGTATATATTAGTCCCCGGCTGCAAAAAAGCTCGTTCGTTTAGCTACAGGTTGCAGTTGTATCTAAAACTAGTGCATTCGAATTGAAGATTCTAGGAGAATTTCGGGGCCCATGGCGCATCACGGGTCGACGGGGCCCCACGCGGCCGCTTAGTCCGCGTATCGTTAGACCCGCCTCTGTCGTTAGGAATTGTTTCCATAATCGTGAAGTGACGGAATGATGACCGCCAAAAAAAGGGCAACGTCTGTGATTGATTGTCCTGCTTCAATACGTCCGACATCGCGCCACCGATCAGGATCTTCCATTCGTCGTATAAGCCATACAAACACGTCTGTGTTGAAAACAAATCGTGGGAAAGTTCTAAACACCTTTTTATCAGCACTTACATGTAACTCCCGTAACCCTTCGCTACGCTTCCTTCTTATACGAATGCCTCTTTTGCATATTTCTCGACATGAAGCCCTGATTGACTGTTACTTAACTTATTTGCATACTTTCAGCTACCTCTGTAGCGAATAGTAGCCTCTCTACTTCAGATTGGCTTACGGAAATTTACATTTTCCTCTCCGGTGCTTAACTTTTGGCAGTGAGTGGAGTAGTGGCCACTTTGAATCAAGTTTAAAAACTAATCCAACTCCATTTCATTCTGCATTTTGTAACATCACATTATGTACTTGCATATATCTTAAATAAATTACTGTATGAAAAAAAAAGGTTTAAGAAAAACATTTACAAACCTTTTCTGAACAATAAAACCATTTATTGTGAAATCCATATTATAAGAAATTATACAAATAAAACAAAACTAAATGCACTTCATTACATTTTTTGGATTGAAATCATGTATTTTGATGTTTTGTAAAGCATCTAAATACGATTCTTGCTCCAAGTTAACATTGGCCGCCATTGACAATATTGATGGCTATTTTCTTTTCATAATCGGCGCAATGCAGAACATTTTGTATTTTTGTTCAGAAAAAGAAGTAAGTTGCCAATTTGGCGACCAATATCACATTTTGTAGTGGCCCAAGGAATATTTTTAGTCGCCACTGGCGAGTGGGGACCGCTTTTTTCTACCTTTATGAAAAGCCAAATCCAGACCTAGATAAAATTTAAAACTGTCTCTGGGAACTCAGATCAATTCTTAAAAGTTTTCTGCAAAAAAAAAAAAAAAAAAAAATGGATCGCCCAAGTGCTCTACTGCCAAAAAATCAGCAAAGATATGAAGTTCATGCAAGTGTAGGGTTACTATCATAATGCAGAATTCCGCCAAATTTCTTACAACCACATTTGTTTATACTTTTCTGTTGACAGATTTGTCATTCGCTTCGCTTGGCAAAATTGACGATTTTTGATTTTTCGCTTTCGAACCGAGCCGGTTGCTTACGGGCTAACGGCTAAGTAACCTTCTTTGTTTTATAGGGGTGATTCTACGCTATTTGACTTCAGACGGCCAATGGAAAAACTTCATGCAAAACTGATTTTATTAATGTTTTTGTATGCTTAAGAATTACAGACTATTATCTTTTATATGAACTACCCAATTAATTCACTACAATTATTTTACTTTAGCATTTATAGCTGAAAATAGTCATAAATGTATAGGGGAGAGCGGGGCTAAAAGTTCCGTGGGTAAGTTGTTCCCTTTGAAATAGCTCAGCTAAGAAAAAAAATAAATGTATTTTGTTAATACGTCGTGAAATAGAATGTTATAGCGCACAAATGGCAGCTATTTTAGCCAGCCCAGTGGCGTTCGGTATATTAAAAGCCGAGCACGTGCATTACTGATCAACGAAAGTAAATATTTTTGTTTTTGGTGTTTTTGGTCTTTTGACCAAAATTTAATAGTTAGTGTTAAGTTTTTTGGTATTTTTCTATAAAGATAGATTGTGCACCCTAATACCATACGCTGAAACCATTTATGTTTCGTTACCTGACCTATAATTTGATGTTTTAAAGACATGTGCTTTTGGGGCTAGTTGTTCCCTTTTTTGGGGGCAAGTTGTTCCGCGAAACAACTTGCCCCAGAAAAATTAGCAAGTATCCCGAAGGAATCTCTTGCCCTATTCATCTGTACGAGTGATGCAGTAAATAAGTACACATATAAATAAATATTATATGTTACTGTGAAAGACCGAAAGTGAGATGGTACACTTTCCCAAAAAATAAATCCTGAAATATTCAGTCTATCCGATAGATATATATTAGATATAAAATTTTCGAAGAGCAAACTATGTAAGACATCAAAATATATTTCATACTTTAATGTAAAAATCATATTTTTGGAGGATCTTATTTCAAATTTTAGCTTAATCCCTCTTATAACTGAAGACTGAACCAATTATTTTAGCTTATTAGCTGTTGAAGCTGTTAATTATTATATGTAATTTTTATATGTTGCACTGTCCTTACTGTATTTTACCATATGAATGTTTTTCAGTTTACTATTTACTAGATGCGTTGCCCGGCTTTGCACGGTCTACCTTGAGAATAAAACTTTTGTCAAGCGACGCGCGTCTAAAAGTCCCGATTAGATTATTTAAAGTCGATATTTTGCCGGCATCCAGCACAAAAAATCTGTTATGGACCCCACACTACCTCCTTTTTCTTAGTAGATGCCTTCAGTGTTAAAATAGCGCAACAAATAAAACATTTACATCCCTAGGTTGCCATGAAACAATGCAAAAAAAAAAGTTTTACAATGATTAATTTTTTTAAATATGGCCGATTTTAACATCATTCAACGGATTTTTTCTCAAAATATCGCGAACAGCGCCAAATTGTTCCGGAATTCAAGAAATCATTTTTCCTCGCCAACATGGCGATATGTCGCCAAGTTGGCGTCAAACACTTGGCGACCAAAAGCTTGGCGATATATCGCCTAGTGATCGCGCCAATTCATATCACTTGTGTCCACAAATTATTACTGATTTACCCCCCCCCCCCCCAAAAAAAAAAGGGGTAACCCCCCTGAGAACATTCAAATGCAACCACAAGGGGAGATGCACAACTGGACCTCCCTCAGAGCCTACATATCAAAGTAGAAACTTCTACGTCATACAGTTTTTAAGTTATGTGACACACATACGCACATACATACATGCGTACATGCAGACGTCACGAGAAAAATCGTCGTAATTAACTCGATGGTGGTCGATATATATAATATCTATAATAACTTCCTTCACTACGTAAGAGGAAGTAAAAAAGTCGTAGTAAGTACGAGAAAACAGCTGATTATTTAAACGATATTTTTGTAGCCCTTAAATAAAGTTATACTAATATAAACCATTGTTTTTTTTCCACAAATTATGTTTTTAATGAGTTATTCTTATCGCAGAGTGGTTAAATTCGAAATCAGCATCGTTATTCATTGTCTTGTTAATTTCGGAACAATTTGCCCCACCCACGGAACAACTTGCCCCAAGGCGGGGTTTGTTGTTCCTTTTCAGCTTTACTTGTTATGAAATTAATTATTCAAAAATCTTACGAAATACAACTCAAAAAACAGTCTGTATATCAAAGGGACACATAATACTAGGTTTTAAGCTCGGAATATTTATTCTAGAACCAAGTTTTCAAAACGAATTTTGAGCTTGATTAAAAAACGGAACTTTTAGCCCCGCTCTCCCCTACTCCCCTGGTATGTCCAAATACTAGTTTTTATACAAACATGTTCGACGTTCAATTTTTGCTAACTTGGCATAATGTTTTTTGCCATAATCATACACTTACATTAACAGAGAAACATATTTCATCAGTAAACATTGAAAAAATATTTATTATTATTTAAAAAAAATACACTTTTCAACGGGCCATATCAACAGTGTTCCCCTCACCTGGCGAACTTCAAAGACTGAAATTTAGCATAAAAAATGCATAAGGATGATGTTGATTGCGAATAACCAGTGTAATACTGAGCAAAGTTAAAAGCAAGCTTAAGAGATTAAAAAAAAAAAAAAATCAAATATTATTGCATCGGTTCTCGTTGAAAGTGCCTCAACGCGTACTGCGCCAGTCGCTGTAGTATTTCCCCTGGTGGGTATTACTTTTTATATTTCATCGTTACATAAGTGTGCGTATGTGTAGCCAATAGTGTCACTCTCCTGGCAACGCATTTTCCCTAGCATCGATAACCCCCCCCCCCCCCAAATTGAAATTTCGTCTGACCCTTACCACTACAATCATGAAAATAGCGGCTATTAGTGATATAATGAGTGTGAAATTAAACAGATTATTTTTTCTTTGGGGACACAAAAAACTCATTGACCGTAGAATCACCCATATAGCAGGTGTAATATATAATTTTATAAGTGCATTCTTCATTAAAAAAAAAAAAACATTTTAAACTAATTAACAAACTAAACTCAATTGCTGCAAGCCATTACGCGTATATTCAAGTAAACTTAAGGCAATGTTTAATTTTTCTATTATTTTATTAAATTCATATTTAACTGTTTTTTTTTAATTTAATGTATTTTTTTTGTCTTGCTAAATAATTAATCGACAACTTTGTGTTAGATGTATAATACTAATAGAAAAGAAAATTATTTTAAATGTACATTATCATAGTCTGTATAAAGCCCAAAAGCAATATATAATGGGAATAATCTTTACATAATAAAATATTCTTTATACTGTGTTCGTAGTCTAATATTTTTCAGGCCTATTGCATCCTAAGCACAGGCTGCAAAACTTTAACATTTGACCGTGAACATTAAGGAAAATTATACTTTCCAAATCACACAAATGTATGTGTTTTACATTAACCCTTTATGCCCCGACATTTTTGGCGAGGAATCGCTTGGTGTCACTGGTTTTGGTTTTATCTGGCGACATGTTGCAAAAGTATCTGAAGATATCTCTTTTATCATTTGTATACCGATCCTATAACATTTTGTAGTTTTTGCACTTCCCGAAATTTAATAAGCATGAAGACTTCAGTTTTGATCTCCTTATCTTAAGAAAGATATTAATTTATTGGAAAGGGTACAAAGGAGGGCTACAAGGTTACTGAATGGACTTTCTAATTTAGACTATGATTCCAGACTTAGAATGCTTAATATGTATAGTCTTGAGCAAAGGAGAACCAGAGGGGACATGATTCAGTTGTTTAAATTTATCAAAATGAAAGATGTTATAGGGTTAAATTTTTGCACAGAAAGTAGGACAAGGGGTCATTGTTATAAGCTGTTTAAATCTCAGGCTAACCTGGAAATTCGGAAAAATTACTATTTTAGCAGAGTAGTGGGAACTTGGAATAGTTTACCGGAAGAGGCGGTAAGGAGCAAGGGAGTAGATAGTTTTAAGAGGGCCATTGATCTTCATTGGGATCTATAATTTGACTAGGACCAGCCCAGTTGGGCCCAGAGCCTGTTGCTGGTCGTCACATTTGTATTTGTATAAGACATTTTCGTTCTGAGTTGCAATATTGTGGGTTTTTCTTTTTATCACTAGAATTTTCTTGAATGGATTATTTAAGTTTGTGAATGAATAGAACACTCCGGATTTTGCTAGAATGTTGTAGAAATATCCTTCCGAGTATAAATAGCTGTCCAACAGCCTTGAACACAGTTAGTGAGTTTTTCTCAGAATGAATTTCTGAGAGGCTCGTGTTATTCTCTTGGGCGAATGTTTGTTTTGCTTTTGTAATTTCTTAATTACTGTTCGCGTTAGATACGTGGTGCTGAGTTACTGTTGAGAGTACAGTGTGCCGCTTGCTACCTAATTGCTGGATGTTTAGCAATTGTTTCCTGCTCCTATTGTAAATAAGTGTGCATACTTGTAAATAAATTTATAGTTACTTCCTCAAGATTGGAATGGTCCTTTAGGAAAGTTGAAGGTGCTACGGACTCGTTACAATATATACAGGGTGAGTTTGATCGAATCTGCCATACGAAAAGGGGTGATAGAAAAGCCCAAGTGGAGTATAGAACCACCCATTAGCGGTTACAATTCTTAACCGTAACCGAGTAATATTATATTTAAGAAAAATTCGCAAAAAAACAAAATTTTGAGAAAAAAACAATTTCTGAACTTCCTGTTGGACCTACATACAAAATAAGTACATATTTGGAAAGAGCAGACAAAATCCTTTAAAATGACACTTTTTTCATCAAGATAGTCGCACTTCACAGTGAGTTACAAGCTTTCAAACACTGGAAACACTCAAAAATGAAATTTCATCAAACTTTTCAGTCAAAAATTTCAAAAACAACCGTATGAGCTACAACCGGTCAAATGCACCAAATCTTTCCCATTTCACTAGCTTTCAGATGATACAACAGAAAATCATATTGGGCTTTAAGTTCAGCAGATATTCAGGCTTTTGATTGAAACAGTATGAAAATCGTCCTTTGTCAGAAATATGGAAACCAGCAAAGAGTCAGACTTCTATGTTCTAAATTTTCTATTTCATGTAAGTGTACTGGTTTATTTATTCAAGAAAAGGAAAATTTTATAACTAAATATTAAATTATAACACTTTATTAAGTTAATAATCACAACAGAAGATAACAACACGTAGAAACAAAGGAAGCATTACTTTAAAGCGCTTTTCACAAAGAAAAATTCAAAATTAAATGAGTAACACTAACATCCATGAGTACATTTACATGTAAACAATCCTCAAAATTTCCCAGAGCTACTGAAATTATCGTCCCCCACACCAGATAGATGCCCTTGGCCTTTTAAGAGCAAAAACTACCGTCGCTCTCAATGAAATTTCATTTCTCACTTTTGCTACTGCATCAAGCCAAATGCGCAAGTCCTGCAAACTGGTTGCATCTGAGCAGTAAACTGTTTGTTTCAAGAATCCCCAAACAAAGAAGTTCAATGTCGTCAGGTCTGGTGATCTAGGTGGCCAAGGAATAGGACCCAAATGACAGGATGAATGGACTCTATGAAATGAAATTTCATAGAGAGCGACGGTAGTTCTCGCTCTTAAAAGGCCAAGGACATCTATCCGGTGTGGGGGATGATAATTCCAGTAGCTCCGGGAAATTTTGAGGATTGCTTACATGTAAATGTACTCATAGATGTTAGTGTAACTCATTTAATTTTGATTTTTTTTTTTGTGAAAAGCGCGTTAAAGTAATGCTGCCTTTGTTTCTACGTGTTGTTATCTTCTCTTGTGATTATTAATTTAATAAAGTGTTACAATTTAATATTTAGTTATAAAATTTTTCTTTTCTTGAATAAATAAACCAGTACACTTACATGAAATAGAAAATTTAGAACATAAAAGTCTGACTCTTTGCTGGTTTCCATATTCTGACAAAGGATGATTTTCATACTGTTTCAAACAAAAGCCAAAATATCTGCTGAACTTAAAGCCCAATATGATTTTCTGTTGTATCATCTGAAAGCTAGTGAAATGGGAAAGATTTGGTGCATTTGACCGGTTGTAGCTCATACGGTTGTTTCTGAAATTTTTGACTGAAAAGTTTGATGAAATTTCATTTTTGAGTGTTTCCAGTGTTTGAAAGCTTGTAACTCACTGTGAAGTGCGACTATCTTGATGAAAAGAGTGTCATTTTAAAAGATTTTGTCTGTTCTTTCCAAATATGTACTTATTTTGTATGTAGGTCTGACAGGAAGTTCAGAAATTGGTCTTTTTCTTAAAATTTTGTTTTTTTTTTTTTTGCGAATTTTTCTTAAATATAATATTACTCGGTTACGGTTAAGAATTGATGCCGCTAATGGGTGGTTCTATACTCTACTTGGGCTCTTCTATCACCCCTTTTCGTATGGCAGATTCGATCAAACTCACCCTGTATAAAAATTCATTGTTAAATTAATTTGAAGTTTTTCTTTGAAATATGAGGTTTAACCTGCATCTTTTAATGGTGTTCATACATGCTCCAGGCTTGTGTCCACATGCCCCCCCCCCCTTCCACCCCTATAGGATAGGGGCACATGTAAACTCTGATTTTTTTTTTCTTTTTTAAACACCATAAAGTTCAGAAATACTTTTTCGAAAAACCTCACACAAAGAAATGACTATTCCCACCGGAATATTTTCGAGCACACAAATTGATTGTCGCAACTAGACGGAACAGCACTTTTTATATACTTGACCGTTTACTGGAACAGAAAAATGCAGTGTCTCTGTATGCTGCTGAATTTGGAGGCATAAATAATTTAAGTCCTAATCAATGGATGCTTACTCAAGCCCTTTGAAGGCGTGACAAAAGAAATAAGAGGTACTCTATACCTCTATCCTTAGTTTCAGAAGTCATACCAATGGTTGCAACGGTTTGGGGTCAAAATGTCGCGGCCGAAATATCGCGGGGCAAAATGTCGCCGGGCCAAAAGGTCGCGTCTCAAAATGTCGCCGGTCCAAAATGTCGTGTGCCCAAAATGTCGCGAGCCAAAATGTCGCCGGTCAAAAATGTCGCGTGCCCAAAATGTCACCGGTCAAAAATGTCGCCGGCCCAAAATGTCGCCGGTCAAAAATGTCGCCAGTCCAAAATGCCTCCGATCTAAAATGTCACCAGTCCGAAATATAGCTGTTCCAAAATGACGCTAAGTGCATAGTACAGATTTAATGCAGCCAGTAATTCACAAATTCAATGCAGCTTAATTATGTAGCTCAAGTTTACTAATAAGCTTATCACGATATGATAAACACACCTGTTTAGTATCTTTTTTTAAACGCAGCAGTTTAGAAAATTAGTTTAATTTATTAACAAAAAAATGTACCTAAATTGATTTCTTCTAAAGCTTAAATTATTTCAGAACCGACGTAATGATATAGTTTTTTGTGGCTGTACTTAGAACCCTGGGACGCTACATTTTTTCGTTTTTAATACGCTTCTATTAGTTTCACATGTGGGTTTGTTTGTTTGTATGCATGTAACTCTGAATAAAATATAAAATTCTCGTTCTTTACAAACGTAAAAGTAATATATATTAATGCTACCATTATTAATACTAAAGGCTAAACTATATTGCATGTTGATGTATAATAAGCGCATTTCCCTTTTGCAAAAACGGAATACCGTTTAATCACCATGCAGCCGGCAGTTTTCTTCTAGAACATTTGGATGGCATTATGCAAAAAGGAGTTAACCCACAAAAACCTGATTTTGAGATAATGGGCTTTAAAGTCAACAAACTCTGGCAAAAATCATGAGCTCTATATCAATATACCAATGATATGTTACCATGAAACGCTGATAGGGCTTAAATCATTTTTGCTTAATGTAGAAAGCAACATATTTTACCATCGGAGTTGGATAACTCATTTTTTTATGTTTTGTGGGTTAACTTATTTTTGCATAATGCCATCCATTTTCTTTAAGAGTAGGTTGGGGACGTTTGAAATCAAACTAGGGACGCATTGGAGAACAGAACAAGGCACACTCGTTCATGGAATTATTGCTTTCTTTGTAACAGCTGAGTGGTGGAAGGGAGGTGAAATATCAAGATGAAAAATGGTATCATATTCAACTCCACATTTAAATACTGATTGCAACGAAGGTGCAGTGCCATGCCTGAGCTAATTAACGCCTGAAATGAATAATAGGGAGGAGCGAAAAAAACTAAGTTTTTATTTTCGAATTGTAATAGTGCGGAAAAGTTTCGATTGGTGAAAACTTACAAAACAAAACAAAAAATTTTGAAATTGGATAATATCTTCCGATCCCGCAACGATTCTGAAATTTTGAAAAAATGAAAATTTTTATGTGTTTTTAGCGATTTTTTAAAATTTTTGTTTCAATGTTTTATTTTAATACTCTTGGACGGAAAAGTTACAATTGGTGAAGCCTTCTGAAATTTTAAAAAATATATTGAGATCGAATTATTCCTTCTGATCCAGGAACAAGCCAGAAAAACCAAAAAATTGGTTATTTTCAGCTTTTTTGGGGGGGGATTAAAAAAAGTTTTAAAAACTGTTCTCATTTTTTTTCTTTTTTTTTACCCGGTATCATAGCGTAAAGAATTAGAAAAAGCACTATATTACTCTTAAGCATTAATTTTTTTCCTTGATTTTTTAGGTATCTTCTAAACATGCAAAACTACCATTCTTTACAACAATGAAACATTTTCAAATAATAGAAACTGTTACCTAACTTGACTGACTAGCCACAGAATCTTTTAACATTAATTTAATTAAAAACTAATTTTTGTTCGGTCTTTAAAATTAAACCTAGTTAACTTAGGTAGTGTAGAATGAGACTGCAAAAGGCAATTAAAAATTAAGAAACTAACATATAATGAGGTAGGTATTAAAATAGTTTATCGTTTAAAGATAAAAAATATTGTTCATCTTATGCGTGAGTTTTTTTTTCAGTGGATCTTTGTACTGAAAATGTTCAAAAAATTTAATTAATAAACATGGGTAAAAAATTTTATGCAAATGTTATTGTATTATGTCTGTTATTTTTTGCTTTTTAGTTGCTTTAAATTTGCTTTAAGGTAGTGTTGGTTCCTACAGTAACACAGTCCCAAGCAAAGTGGGCAAGGAGTAGTAAAAATTAAGGATTGGAAAGCATTTGACAAGGAGAGGGCACTGCGGGGCCTGCCCCACATGCCCCCATTAGCTTTATGCAAAAAATATTAAAACATGTTTTCATGAAAATTGAAAATTTGAAACACAATTGATGAGAAACTTGTGCTTAAAAAGTTACCGTAGAGCATCTAGGTGATGATTTTGGAACACATCTGATGTGAAAGCCATAAATATAATGAATTTATTAGTCTAGAAGACAAAACAAATGTTAGATTTTGTTGATTTCTAATTTTTCATACACAAAATTATTTTTAAATAAAAAAAAAAACCACCATTGAATACATAATATTTACGTACAACTTCTTACCAAACCTCTTAATTAAATTTGTTCAATTTTTCCAGTACAAAAATCCACTGAACAAAACACTCACTCATAAGATGAACAATATTTTTTATCTCTAAACGATAAACTATTTTAATGCGTACCTCATTATAGTTTAGTTTATCGAGGGTGGGGCTAACAAAATAAAGACAGGAGCCCTATAGTCTTCAGAACCTATTTTTGAACGTAAAAAGCCTGAATTTCGACTAAAATACAAAAATTCAGCTACAATTGAAACGAAGTGCAGGAACTCAGCTCCAATGAGCTCTGCAGAAAGTTAAACCCTGTTATAGGGCATCTCTCTCTATCTTGTGGTGTAATTTGCTGGAAGAACAAAAAAAAAAGGGGGGGGGGAGTTCATGAAAAAAGATTTTTAACCTGCAGAAATCCAAAAAAAGGAATCAATGGTAAATAATTCATTGACTACACATTATAAATACTGACATCATTGAAATAGTGAAACAATATTTCTACTGCACTAGATAATTTACAAAACACATCTTCAATGCATACCAAAAAGCTCCTTCTTCAAAATAATTTACATGAAGGCGCAAAAATATTCATTAAATAAAGCTCTTGTGTCATCAGATGTGCATAAATGATTTTTCTGATCATGATAATTCAGTTAGAATTAATATTTGATAAATTTGACGAAAAATTTCATCCATAAACTCACATTTTTAGCATTGAAAAGAGTGTCCCTTGTAACGCCGAAACACGTGTATGCAGTTTGCCTGCTCATTTGCGTTTAATATGTTTTTTCATATGCTTTTTTTCATTACACAAAGGTATTTATTTTATTTTTTCAAATTTATATTAAAATTGAAAAATTGTTTACTTATTTTTGTTAACACTTTTTTTTAAATAAATATCTATCTATCTACTGTCCGACCTCGAAACCCGTGCCTAGCACCGTTGAACGGTTCTATTTTAAAAAGGCCGGCAGTTTGATTACGAGAACGCATGATGGCAGCAATTCTATTTTGTCCGATACCATTTTATTTTCATAGACCTGATAAGGAAGAGAAATAATAATAATAAAAAAAAAAACATCAAGAGGATTGACAAGAACTGATCAACACCTCAAATAAACGAATCCAACGAAAAACAAAACAAAACAGAGAAAAATTCCCTTCCTATTCCTTATCTCTCTTATCACAATCACCCCTAGTTTCATAAAATCAATTGAGACCTGACGCATGCGCAAATTCGAGGAAGGTCGCCGAAAAGATTATCAAAACTATCTATCTATCCATCTATATATACATTAGGGTGATTCAGAAATGTATGGAAAAAAATAAACTTTGTATTTTTGTGCGTCTTACAGTCTTATTTTGTGCCACTATATACACTGATTATTTGTGAAAAATTTTGGCAAAATATATTAATATTTAGAGGTCGCTCAAACGCCTTGAAATTTCGTGATATTGACAAAAACGTG
>JAXGGA010023925.1:0-12805 GCA_038373865.1 Uloborus plumipes
TGCTTGTAAACTCTTATTGGCTCCTCCCATAGTGACGTCAGTGTCAACTTAAGTTGCTGTCTAGTATAGAGTACAATAATCTCTTTCTTCTGTACCACTTCTTTTATCTGTCTCTTGCGTGTTGCAGTGCAAAAATCTCGACTAAAGTATTGGAAAAGAAAGTGTAATGTGACTTTCTTCGTGCAGCACTGATTTTATCTCTCATTCATGCATGGATAAGAATTTTATACTATGCTACTTTTTTTTTTTTTTCTCTTGCTCTTGCTCTTAATTAAACTCCATGTTTTGTCCCTGCATGCTCTTATTTTTCGCTTTCATGTTACTTAATTCTTTTGTTCTCTTTCAGAGCTTGAGGAATTATTTGAAAGAACGACAAAGAGACATCTTGAGTATTGAATCATACATACAAAAGAATAAGACAGAGATGATCCAATCCTTACTTCATTCATCCATTACGTCAGAAAAAGCAATCTACCCGGTCATTGGGAACAAGTTATTTTTTGAATTTATCCTCGAAAATCCATTCCAAGAAGAAAAGCGAATTGAAATCACTTGGAAATGTTCAGAGTTAAGGTAAGTTTATTTTCAAACTAAAAACTAGTCTTATTAGTTCTATATATGCTCTTATTTCCCCAAACTCTTGTGTAGTTGCTCTCTTCTCATAGGGCTTATGAACACGGTCTTGCTGAATTGCTGTTTCCATCTTTTTGCCAAAAGTAATTAAAGAAAATGAGTTTCAATAATGCAGCAACAGTACTCGTTGTCCCAAAAATTAAATACTGTCGTCCCCGCTTAATCGGGTAAAGGATAAACGAATACCCCGCTTATACGAATGAAACCGTCTGGAACCGAACATTTCCCCATAGACACAATGTTAAATATCCCCGCTTAATCGAATAATTTCCCTGGATAATCGAGTAATATTTTTATCTTCCTTTGCAAAAAATTTTGCTAAGAAAAATGTGGAATGAAATAAAAGTGTTCCCACAAGACCTTGGAGCAAACAAACCACTATTGTGGACTGTTTCAGAAAATAAAAGTGAAAGGCGAAAAACAAATTTTTTGTAGCACAAGTTGTAAGTTACGTTTTTAGGATTTTCATATGACCGTACAATATTTATACTCAATTATTATACTATTTTGTTGTTTACTTTTCTTATTTCAAAATCTTTTTGCCAATAACATTATTTCCTTTCTATAGCTATTTCTTTGTTATTACTACGTTTTGAGACTAAAGTTGTCAAAATGGAAAGGTAAAAAATGTTCCTCGCTTAATCAAATACCCCGCTTAATGGAATAAAATTTCTTGAAACCGACAGTATTCGATTAAGCGGGGCCGACTGTAAATGTGACCAATTAAATAATAATAAAATAAATCAAGTGTTAAAAGCTCTATGTGACACTTAAAAGTTTCATAGCCCTTCTGACACATGCAGATCACACAAGAGCATGACAGGATACGATAAATCACTCATGCATTTGTTCTTTTGCAGATTTTTTAATATACAGGTTGTCTCAGTCAAATGTTTCAGAACTTCTAGTAGGGTAGGCTGCATTCTAACGATTCCAAATCATATAGCAATGCGGGGTCGGAAATGCTTTACCGGAACAGTGAAATTTGACTGTGCCGAGAGTATTCCCAACGGTTCAGAGCTTCTTGCACCAAGGATGTTAGGTGTGCATTGTTGCCGATAGAAAAAACTTTGAACGCTTACTTTAACCCATGTAATTCTTGCTTTTATACGTGTATTATTGAAAAGATTTTTCACTTATGGTTTTTTTTTTTTTCTGGTATTTCGGTGTACATCACAGCTTTCGGAAAGCATTTCCAACCCTCTATTGCTGTATGATTTTGAGTCGTCAGGAAGTACCTTACCTCTCCTAGAAGTTCTGGTACACCTAATTGGACACCCTGTAAAGAAGGTCCCATTAATGCTATGATTTAAAAAAAAAAAACACACACACACGCATAAATTTAAGTAAAGATTACAAAGAGTTTATGCCGAAATAGATGTGCCCATATACAGTAACCGCCACTAATAAAATCACTGGATTATAAAAGCAGCTGCTTTTCAAAATGAAATCTGCTGGATCCAAATCCTTATAATGTCAGAACCTTTTTAAAACTATCCTTTTAGTAAAATCATCCTTGCCGTTTTATAAAATTAAGTTTTTTCAAAGAGTACAGTAAAATTTGAAAACAGTTATAACTATGTTGAAAATTGCTGCAGATATAATGAATTCCAAAGTGATGTGAACCAAGAAGTGGAAGGATGTCACAGAACGGTGCTAAATTTAACTTCCTCAATATATGTCAGAAAAGCATTTCACGCCATCAGATCAAAGAGGAGATCATTTTGAAAGTTGCAAAGACTTCAAAAGATTTTTGGATTTTCACTTCCCAATTCTGTTGATCAGACAGCAATACGTTAATAATTTAGGACACTCCTCCAAATAAAAATTTTAATCATATTTAGCTCATTGTATTTTGCAAGTTTTAAAATAATATATAAATTACTGTAATTCATTTCTTTTCCAGAAAATTGAAGGTTTTAAGCCATTTTTTTAAGTATAGGTATTCTACCCATGGACAGCTGTTTCGAGCTTATTCTGCTCTCATCAGCATGGAATACGAAATTAGTCGTGCCTCCAACTCGACTAATTTCGTATTCTATGCTGATGAGAGCAGAATAAGCTCGCAACAGCTGTCCATGGATCGAAATGGTCCAGTTGGCGGTGTATTGCATGTTTCTGCCTTAGCCCTTACTTAGGGGCGGTTACTCACTGCGTTATAGGTATTCTAGTTATAAAATCAACCGCTTTATAAAATCAAATGTCCTTGAAACAAATGATTTTAATAAGCGGCAGGCACTGTATATTATTTATTAGAATTATTATCCTTATTAAGACTGGACTTTCATGGTTTCTAAAAGAACATACATTCTTTATGGCTGAAATTAATTGTTTACCTTTAAATACAATTAAATTTACAAAATCAGAACTTTGCAAAGATTTATGTGATATGATACATTAATAATTTGGGTTTCAAAAGTTGTTTTAAATAGCTTCTTTATCTTGTTGATTATTTTGTTTTATTTTTAGTCTTGTGACTGACTTGAAGTTATGGAAAAAGCTTCGTGGCATGCATAACCTGTCACAAAATCTTGATACATTGTCATTCAGTTCTGAATCTGAAGTGCCAACACTACTACTTCGGCCAAGAGAAAAAGTCAACATCCCATTTACATACTATTCTTTGGAAGTACAATCTAATTCATTAGTCACATTTAAGGTACTTTCTTTTCAGAAATTAGTTAATTAATTTTATTTTTATATTTTCCAAACAAAGTTGACTGTTTTTTGTTTGACATTATCTGCACTGCATTTCTAATCTTCAATAAAAAAAAATCTCATTTATGATTTGTATGATTAAATACCAGCTAAAACTGTTAAAAACATCATTTCAGTGGTCATTGATTTAAGCCAATTAGTGTAGAAAATTGTGTTGATTAACTGTCAGTCAAATATGAGAGAAAAAATCCATATTAAGTTCTGTCCCACAATCATTTTCTAGCTACCTAAAAAAATATCAGGTAAAGCCTGTTTCCCTCAAACTAAATGTGGTCTGCATACTACATGTAAAGTTTGAGGTTTCAATATTTTTTGAACTATTTTTGAAAGAGTTGAAAGCTATTTTAACATGTGCCGTTTAGCTAGCTAAAATCTACTTATTTATGTTTTTTCTTTTTACAGTTTACTTAATAACTTATTTTAGTCTTAAGTTAGATTTTCTTCTTTTGGTTGAAACACATTAAATTTCAAACAAATGAGCTCTACATTTTTTACATATTTCTTTGGAATATTTTGTATTTTTACCTTTAAAACCTTATTCATTTTTTTTCTTTTTAATATTTTAAAATAAACTTTGTAGGGCAGTGTTTTCAAATGTCTGCAGTTGAAATGCACTTAACTTGAAGTAAAATATATTACTTTTTATATATTTTTGAAAAATTGTGCGAAACAATTGAAAATAAAGAGTTGTACTTTCAATCAGAGTAGTATTTTCGAGTCCTAAATTTTTCCTTTCCCATTTGGTATTCCTATTTATTTATTTCAGCATTAGTTTAATCTTGAGATTGTGCCTTTATGAATTCATGAATCAAGTATAGTAGAGGTTCAAGTATAGTAAATTATTTTGGCAGAATGACTGTAATGATGTTTTGAATAAATCTAAAGAACAAAGGATTAATGTATGATGTTGAAAGTATGATCCAAACATTCATTTATTTCTGGCAGTATATTGAGGGAAGATAAATTATGGAAAACATATATTTTTTCTTTCCTTATTAATAGTTCTTTCAGCATACAGAAACTCAAAAATAGGTAAAGATAGGTTCATAAGGAGAAAAGTACAAAAATCACACGTCGTCGCTTTGGAAGAATAATGCTGCAACTCAAAAAAGCCCATTTTTCAGGAAAGCAATTTTTAACTTTTCAGAAACTTCTATCGTGCTTGTGCTCAAAACTATTGCGACTATTTTAATGAAACTAGCATTAAAAAAACCACATTTTAATCTCTTTTCTAATGTAGCATGATTGACTTCAATGGCATTTTAACTAATGACGTCATTTTAAAAAGAGTGAAGGTAGTTTGAGTTACATCAGTGTTCTCCAAAAATTGCTCCCTAGCGGATATTTTTGACACTTTTGAGTTGTAACCTTGTTCACCATAAAGAACAATTTTTTCTGAACAAAATGATATAAAAATGTCATTTTTCGATTTTTTTGAGTTGCAGCGTTATTCTTCCAAAGGGACGATGTGTAAAGAAGCAAATGATTTTCAATATGAACAAAATCTTCTATTTGCCTCCCACATTTTTATCTGGAGAATAAAACAGTTAAGGAGGTTCAGTCTTCCCTTTTTTAAAGTACATCTGCAAACCAACGAAATCAAAGTTTTCAAATTTTGTTTTGCTTGGAATCATCCTTTGTAAATTTAAGGAAAACAAATAAACAAATCTATTGAAAGGCTTTTCATTCTTTAAAAATTTGTAGTCACAGCATTTTATTTGAAACATCTTCTTCAAGCAGTTAAAAGGCTCTTTTAAAACTGTTTTGCAGACATCTTCTGGTCATCATTTTACTGCAGACCTACTTTCAGCTGCTCCTATATCCAACAATTTGATGCCTTCATCTGTTAAGGTATGGGTTTTACGGTATTCTGCTATCTTACCAATGTATTACAAATGAAACAATTTAGTCACTGTACTGTAAAATTACATGTGTGCATTCATTACACTAAATGAGTGATATTTTCATACTACATTTGAAAAAAGGTATGTATGCCAAGTGAAATACTTTAGAAGCTACTCAGGAGATGTTTTGAAAAGATTCTTTCATGTACAGTCGAACTTGAATAATTCGAACGTCTTTTGTTCGAATTCGTGAGTAATTCGAAGATTTTCGTCGGTCCCTTGAAACTTGCGTTCAATTAATACTAAAAACTTCTTGGTTATTTCGAAGTCCAACTTCTTTAGTTCGAAGTTTTTTTTTCTTTCAAAACAGATAAAATCTAGTTTCAATACAGTCATTTGAAAGGAGGCAGAGTTATTTTTAGCAGCCCTGGCAAATTCTGTAAGAAAGAGAAGGGTGTAGGAGAATATTCTTATCTGTTCTGTAAATATCCTTGAAAACTTTGTTTAAAAAAACCAAGTAAGTTCTTTAAAGCAATCCGAAATCTCTCAGTGTTTTAAAAAGCTATAGTAGTTGATGTAAAAATAATAAATCCCCTTTTTATGTAATTTCTGTTGTTATTGACCATTTCCAAGCATAAAAATAAAACAAATTGGTTAATTAAAAGTTTTGGATAATTCGAAGTTTTGAAGTAGCCTCTTGCACTTCGAATTATCCAAGGTCGACTGTAATTATCTTTTTAATTTTTAACTGTGTGTGTGTGTGTGCTTTTATTTATTAATTTTTTTTATTGCTTACTTTTCTATTTTTTAGGTGCGTTTCATGACAGAGGAACAAACATTGCTAGCAATTTTAATTTTAAAAATCCAACCTCTTCTGCCATCAGTTACTCATGTCTTTAAGTTCCTATCAATGGAGCATTCAATGTTTAAGAAGAGTATCAAAATTAATAATGGTAAAAAAATCATTCTTCTGAATTATTGTTGCAAAAAATAATTATACAATATTTGATGATGATTTTTGCATTCCTTTCTGACAATCTTTCTTTACTTCTTCTTCAATCTTACTTCTGACTCATTCTTCATTATGATGAAACAATGATGAATTTTTAATTGTGATGAAGAGCAAAGCTTGATTTGTATTTTAGAAATCAACAGCAAACACCAATTGAACGCCAAGTGTTCCGATTTAGAAGTTGTGTGCTCTATACAAGAAGTACAAGGTTGGGAAGAAGATGTAAGCGTGCAAATTAAGGTACATTCAAATCTTCTTTTTTATTTTTGAAAAAATTTACTTGTTATCTTCTTTTACCGGAGTACTGTGTTTTTACTTTAAACTCCCCTTTTCTGGTCAATATTCAATCATTATCAACTGAACATGTCAATGAATAAAGTTTACAAATACCTTTGTGCTATTGATGTAGAGAAAATTACAACGTTAAGGAGGCACAACTAAGCAGGGATACTGCAGACACGTGTTTCGGCGTTACAAGGAACGCCTTTTTCAATGCAAAAAAAATTTTTTGAGCTTATGGCTGCACAGACATTCTTTATTTTTTGGAATCTTATACATGTTTAACTGATTAAAACATGTGGTGTGTTTGTGTGTGTGGCACCTCAATTTTTATTCTGAATGATTTTGATTTCATTTTTTCTGGCACGCTTAATTAAGGCATCATAGGTCTTAATTAAGGCATTCAAGATTAAATTTTTATTTCTAACACTCTACTGTATTAAATGAAAGTTTTTAATTTTGTTGTTAAACGAAGATAAACTCTATCTGTTCCCTTATTTATTAACGTGTAGTAAAAGGTTAGTTTTAATAGTAAAAATTTTTAATGCATTTTTAAAAAGCTTTTTTATTTTTTGAAGGCTCCAACAAGATCAGCTGGGAAATGCAAAGAATTTTATTTATTCATTTACAAAGATGCCCATCAAATCACATCCCAACAGACGTGGCTGTTATCCATTTGTCCACTTCAGAGAATAGATCTATCTTGTATCGCTGGGCAGCTTATGCAGTCCTCGCTATTAATCAGGTAAAAATATTTATTCAGGATTGTATTTAAATATTTTACTGAAGAAATGTTTTGACTTTAATCTATGTGTGAAAAATTGGTACCGAAACTAGGGTTGCCCACCACCTCCAATAGCTATGGCACTATCTCCACAAAAGCTGCAGGGCAACCCCCCTCCCCCCCAAAAAAAGGGAAATTTGCCCTGAAAGTTTCAGTTCTTTAATTCTTTCAGTGGGACAGTCTGCACCAAGACTTTCTCTCTCATGGGCACCCCTGTTGAAACTCTTTATTATGTCTTTAAACTACAACAGCTTTAAATTGTTTTATACCTTAAATACATTACATAGTTATTTTTCTGCCAACTGAAGAAAAACTGTTTCTGTCAATGAAATACTACGCATATTTTTTCTTAGTTCTGATCATAAAGTATAATAATTAGATTAGAGATTTCAGCAAAAGTGTTTTCGTCAACAATATTACATCCTCAATATTATCTTTACACATTGAATTTCTCTTACAAACCACATCTTTGAAGATGACAAAATGTGACGAGTTGAAATTCGAAGCTAATGCCTCCTACAAAACAACCATTCATTCCCAAAACGACCCCATATTTTTGAACCACAACTGTGATTTCCTTTTCTTCAGTTTTAAGGTTTAATTTGCAGTTTTTAACCTTAGATGCAAACAGGGAGGGGATGAGAGCAGATACCTTTGACATGTATCTGCTCTTGTAGCGTGTAAATACAAAATATTAAATATACTTATTTCTAAAATACTTTTATTTTCATCAAATTTCTTTGTTGGTTTAAAAGCATGCTTGGTTTCAATTTAAGAATATTACTGTTATGATGTAAAGATTTGTAGTGGAAGAATGTGGGGCAAAGTGAAATGGTGAAATATTTTTAGTTTTCAGCACCACTTATCCATCAGTATTTTAGCTAAGGTTCTAAACATATGGTTAATTCAGTCTCAAAAGGAATAGCTTCACAGATCAATTAAGAAAAGAAATACATTTTAAAAATTAGATACACATGTCATAATATTTCATGGTTTATCAAAAAACATGTTTCATTATTATAAAATAATAGAGTTCTTGCAATTACTGTATTAAATTGCTAGAACTTTTTTCCAAGTATTTGGATCTAGGTGTCTTAATAAATCAAGACTTCAAGTTTAGCCAACAGTGCAGCATAGCTAGTAACAAAGCCAGTAGGATGCTTGGGTTTATAAACAGATCTATTTCAAACAAATCTAAGAAGGTTCTTCTGCCTCTATATAGAAGTTTGGTAAGACCTCATTTAGAGTATGCTGTTCAGTTTTGGTCTCCTTATCTTAAGAAAGATATTAATTTATTGGAAAGGGTACAAAGGAGGGCTACAAGGTTAGTGAATGGATTTTCTAATTTAGACTATGATTCCAGACTTAGAATGCTTAACATGTATAGTCTTGAGCAAAGGAGAACCAGAGGGGACATGATTCAGTTGTTTAAATTTATCAAAATGAAAGATGTTATAGGGTTAAATTTTTGCACGGAAAGCAGGACAAGGGGTGATTGTTATAAGCTGTTTAAAACTCAAGCTAACCTGGAAATTCGGAAAAATTACTATTTTAGCAGAGTAGTGAGAACTTGGCATAGTTTACCGGAAGAGGCAGTAAGGAGCAAGGGAGTAGATAGCTTTAAGAGGGCCATTGATCTTCATTGGGGTCTATAATTTGACTAGGACCAGCCCTGTTGGGCCCAGAGCCTGTTGCTGGTTGTCACATTTGTATTTGTATAAATATTAATTAGGGTCTACTAATGTCCAGCGTGGTACTTATTTAGTTTGTATTATAGGTATGTTTTGATTAAAAATGTCCAATGCAATTTGCCAACTTCACACAGTGCAAACTGGATTAGGCAAATTGAAGTTATTTCATTTTGTTTACTTATTCAGTCATTCATTAAATCCATTTTGTATTTCTTCATTTATTGATTCATTTACATTCCTATACTTATTAATTCTCTTATTTATTCATTCATTCACTATTTTATTGCCTCATTAATTTTTTTCATATATTGACCAAATAATTTATTTGTTTATTGTTTCATTATATTGTATTTTATTTATTTACACATTCCTCCGATGAAGAATATTTTCAATAATCAAATAGAAAATATTTCGTTTCAAAAAATGTCTTCCTTTTCACTTTGCCCCATGGAATTGAAATGAAAAATGCTCACTTTTTTATTTGAAGGTACAAAATAACTGCTAAAAACGAGAAAAAACGTTTCAACACAAAATGCATGACAAAATAAGTTAGTCATTCTATATGTCCAATACTTTTCAGAATAACTGTCCAATTTTCGCATTTTGAAACAAGTAAGTAGTTATCTTTACTATTTCACTTTGCCCCACATTCCTGTACTCAGTTCCATCTTCTGTTATTATTTGTAATTGATTATTTGTTTCAAAAAATCCTTTGAAGCTTGAAATAATAAGCCCATTTGTTTTCTTCTCTAGAGGAACCCATGCGACAAATCTAGTCAAATGCTTCTCAAGTTCCAAAGACTTGCAACTGCATCCCTCAGAGCCCTTTGTTCTATCCCCCTTTGCCGTGCAGGAGCTCTCGATGAAAGTCAGATCTCTTTTGCCCGGGACAAAGTAAGTCAAACTTTTTCATTTTGAAGCATGATATTTTGCTTAAGTTTTTGTATGCGTTTCTTGCGCTAGAATTGTAATGTTTCTCTAAATCAAACACTTCCTTAAAACTTTATGCTTTACTTCTGTAAAGAAAAGAAATACCATAGCGTAGGCGGCTCGTACAGGGGGGCGACTGCCCACTCACTTCCAGCGATAAAAGGGCTTTGCCCCCTCACTTTTCACAGTTAGAAATAATGCTGGAGTGAAAAATTATTTTTTACTCCATCGATTGATTAATTTCACCAATTAAAATTTAAAAAATCGGAATTTTTCATGTTATTTCATGAGTATCAACCAGCCAGGTTGATTTTTGAGGCCATATTTTGCATTTCAATTAATCAGCAATGTTAAAATCCAATATTATAGCCAAATTGTAACAAAAACAATCCATTTAAAGGTGCTGCATCCCAATTCCTTCCCCCCATTTCTTAAACCCCCTCTCTTGTATTTTTCTTGACCCTCCACTCTTTTGGTGCACCAGCCGCCAATGTGCCATGGATACCAAGACTAACTCATTCAAAGTAGTACAAAATAAAATATTTCATTGTGAAGAAACATAATCTTTTTTTGTTTGTTTGTTTTAGTTTGTTGTGTATATAGAGTTGAAAATTACTTGCTTGCACTGGATTTTTTTTCTTTTTTACAAGTATGCTTTTTTTAATGCCATTTAAAGCCATTTAAAGGTGCTGCATCCTAATTCCTATTTCTTTAGACCCCCCTCCTCTTATTTTTTTCTTGACCCTCCACTCTTTTGGTGCACCAGCCGCCAATGTGCCATAGATACCAAGACTATGTGCCTAAGATACCTAGTACAAAATGAAGTACTGTCGGCCCTGCTTAAACGAATACTGTCGGTTCCAAGAAGAATTATTCGATTAAACGGGGTATTGGATTAAGCGGGGATCTTTAACATTACATCTATGGCATCGGTTCCGAGATATTTTATTCATATAAGAGGGGTATTCGTTTATCCGTTACCCGATTAAGCGGGGATGACAGTATTTCATTGTGAAGAAACATAATATTTTTTTTCATTTTAGTTTGTTGTGTGTATAGAGTTAAAAGTTACTTGCTTGCATTGGATTTTTTTTCTTTTTTGAAAGTATGCTTTTTTTTTAAATGTATAAATCTGCTTTTCTTGCAGGTACTTTCAAATTGCAATGGTAAATCAAGCTCTTGAGAAAGCTCTACAGTCTTGGCTCCTTGTTCTTTCCTGCCAAAAGCCTTCTGTTTCCAAAGCATTTCAAGTTCATCTTTCGGTTGGAAAAGAAGCAACGAAGGTTTGTGGACAAAAATAAATGCACATTTTTTTTTTAACTTAAATATGCTGTTCAGTTTTGGTCTCCTTATCTTAAGAGAGATATAAATTTTTTGGAAAAGTTTTAAAGGTTGGTAAATGGGCTTTAGAATGATCTTGATCAAAGGAGAATCAGAGGGAACATGATTCAGTTGTTTAAATTTATCAAAATAAAATGTTGCGGGTTAAATTTTTGCATGAACAAGCGGTCACTGTTCTAAGCTACTTAAAGTTCAGGCTAACCTGAAAATTAGGCCGAAAAATTACTATTTTAGCAGGGCAGTGGGAACTTGGAACAGTTTACCAGAAGGGAAGGTAAGGAGCAAGGACGTTGATAGCTTTACAAGGGCCATTGGTCTTCAGATGGCCAATGCTGGTCACATGCTGGTCATCACATTTGTATTTTATCGACGAATAATTTATGGAAATTATTTTGCGATTTAGTACTGTCAAATTGGATCGAAAGTAGGGATGCACCGATTAATCGGCCACTTTGCTGATTATTGATAATTGGTAAAATTGAGCCGATTAATCGGACGAAAAAATATTTTTCAAGCATTATTTTTTGAAGCATACTTTCACTAGAAACTATGATGAATAATTTTATTAACAGTAATAATAATTCTCACAGATTTTTTTTTAAATTAATTCTTCTACTTTGAATAAATATACATAGACAATTTTGCAACAATTTTCATGTGGCGATAGTTTTCTCCATAGCACAGTGCTTTTAGATAACCTCTAATTTTCAAAGAATAAAAGTATTGAATTAAATTTCTACTAATTATTAAAAATATGAATTAAAAGTACTCCTAAATTGGAACACTCACCACAGACTCCCCTTCCCCCTTTTTTTCAAATTTTTATGTCCAATTTGCATAATTAACAATGTGTTAATAATATTATTGACACTAATATGAAAATTGATTCTAAGAAATTTGATAAAATATTGAAATTATTTTGTGAAAACAATTAAAATGGAAACAAATCTTTCCTCGGAAGTAAATTGCTTACTATTTCTAACTTGGAATTGTATAAGCGAGAAAAAAGTTATGGTAAAAATAGTAGTAGAAAAAAAATCATTCGAAACATTAATCGGCTCAGCCGATTAATCAGCTGATTATCAACAGCCGATTAATCGGTAATCGATAATCGGCCAATTTGCTTATCGGTGCATCCCTAATCGAAAGTAAATCAAAGTTAGTTTCAATTCAGTGCAGTGTGCAGTTATGATGAGATGATGTCTAGTCTTATTATCGTTCGATTCTTTTTGAGGTGTTTGAAAAAAGGAAGTGTAACAGGTACGAGTTTGGTTTAAAATACTACCAAAATAATCAATCAAACTTATAGCACCACTATTTCCCTATTTCAGCAAATTCCTTAACCTTTAGGAACCGGGTGGTACACATGTTGTACCATAAGTCTTTTTTCTTAAGAGGACGGGGTTGAAATTTTCACTCGAACCCTTTGGAGCCGGGGATTTTTTCAAGGTTTCATACGTCTGGTACGACAGTTTATGCCTTCTCTTTTCAATGGAAAAGAAATCTGTTGTTCAACTGTCGTACTACCCGGGTCGAAAAAAAAATTTCTACATGAACAGCCTGGATCCCAAAA
>JAXGGA010023926.1:0-12804 GCA_038373865.1 Uloborus plumipes
TGCGTTCTGTAGCCATTTTATTCGCCATTTATCTTCATCCAGAATGACATTGTTTAATCTCAAGAACAAAAAGCTAAGTTTTTGAAATTATTTCCAGTTTATGTTAATTGCTGCTTTTATTTCTTCTTATAAAATGTCTTTTTAACTATTATATCGTAGGCAGAAAAAAAATTTGGTAAGAAAAGCATGTGTCCTGCGGTGTCTAGCGTCCCTTTTTAGGGAGGATTTTTGTTTTTTTTAATAAAAAAATAATGTTTTCATGATACTTTTTTAATTATTTTTCCTGTCCATTAAATGTAACCAGTTATTATGTTTCTTGTATACTGGTTACAAAAATTAACCCATTATTTGTAACCAGTATACAAAATATCTTTGGGAAAAAAATGTCAGGCATTAATGGGTTAAAGTTTGAAGAATAAAAGTAAGTTTCTAATAAGAAATTCGTAATGCATAATTTACTGTTTTGAAGAAAGTAATACAGATAAAAAAGTAATACAGTCCTAAATCTTCAGTGACATCGGAAGGACAGAGTTGGGAGGATCGGGTATGACTTAGAAATGTTCTTAATCTTTGGTGGTGTTAGGAGAAGAGAGCTGGGTCGTTCCATGGAGAAGATTTAAGAATTGAAGGCAGAAATGTGTTAGAAACTTTTGCTAACTTTAAAGGAAAATGATGTTCCTGAAATTATTTCAAAATTGAAATTTGCTCTAAGCTTTTTCATGACCTTAGCTAAGACGGGTTGCTGCTCTCTGAAATTTTCTGAAACTGAAGTTTAAACCACGCAATTTAGGCTTTTCCTTTTTTTTTTTTTTTTTTTTGTTTAATGTTGTTTAATGCAGACCTCCGTGGAACCCGTCCTAAAAATAACCAACTTCCCCCCCACCCCACCCCGCACAAAAAAATTCCTTTGCGGTAAATTTATTGTTTATTGGATTCCCTTGGATGTTTTTACTTTTGTTTGTTCTTTTCTATAAATTTATTTATTCATAATAAAGTACATTTTTTGCAGCTCTTGTCTAGTTTTTATTTCTCAATATTATTGATTTCAGCTTTGGAAATAAAAATTTACTCGAAACTTTGTTTGTATGTTTGTTCCTTATACAAATCCAGTTTCCGTCGGATTTTCATCAAACTCGGCACAGAGGTTCCTCGATACACTAGAATGCACATAGGCGGGATTTTGAAATTTTTTTTTAAAAAATCCAAAAAGCTCAAAATTCAAATTTTTTATCTCAAAATGGCGTTTTCCTTTCAATTAAGCCTTTAAGCATAAAATTCAACACATTTAAATATGAGTATTTTACGACAAAGATTACGATTAACAATGAATTATCAATTTAAGGCTCACCTATTTCATTTTAGCATGAAGTGAGTTAAAAGCAATTATAATTCATGTTCAATTACCTCGGAACATTGACCCAAATATACAGTTACTCACAGTTGGCGGTGAGGTTGCAGAGGTGCATGTCGCCAAGCTTGGCGGCCTTCTCTATCTGAGTCTCCTTGACGTCCGTCACCATCTCCAGCATCTCGAACATCTGCTGCACCTCTCGCTCCTTGCGTTTTTCCTGGGGAAGAAAGCCCGCATCAGCATCTCTATATACGATGAGACCTCGATGTGAGGTCACTTTTCTAAAGAGCCAGCTCAATGAATGGATGTTGGCTTGTTCCACAAAACAGACTTCAAATATTGCATAAATTTCATGAAGAACATGGAATCTGCTTTTATATCCTTCCATTGCACTTTTATGCCATCACTTCATTTCCTATCACTCGCACACTTACAAGCTTCAAAATTGCATTCCTATGTGATGTTGCATTGTTTAGTTGCAAATAACTTAATTTTTAAATTTGAATGTAAGGAAACAAGATTAATGAGGAAACTAGATATAAAGTAGGTGCGGATATTAAGAATAAGGCCCCACTTGTCTCTATACGACAAACTACGCATAGAAGCTGTCAAGCATCCTTACTTCATGATGCCGAGCGACTGGTTATTAAAACATTGCAATTTCAATGCCAATTATATCATTGTGTTCCCTTCCTGAGAACAATGGAAGGATGCTACGAAGCTTTATCAGTAAAGCAAATGAAATTTGGTTAGCTGACGGTTCTAAGCCCATTGTCAGTCACAGAATCAGGGGGACAGTGTGCAGAAAGATTTTTGTGATTGGGAGGGGGAAAAAAGGCTAATAAGAAAAAATAATATAAAACAGCCACCAGAAAAAAAGAGCCTATGAATCTATAGTATTGATATTGACATTTTTATAAATATAAACACCTTGTGTTACTGTAGGAGGTTTGCATATATATTTATTATTGAAGAATATTCTAGTGTTGCAGAAAAAAATTAGTTCCAGAAAAGGTACAAATGCGTTATACGACCTACGACGCCAGCGAAGGCGATAAGTATTTCCGGATGGCACCCCGGACAAAACACAATGTCTGTGACGTCATGTGCATACGGTGCGCCGTGGATCGCGGTGATGCTCTGTGAGTATGGTAACCCTGAGTAAAGCACAGTTTGAAGTTGTGAGGTGAAGGTATTTTTTGCTCTTAGGGAGATTTTGAAGGAATTTTCCGATGAAACTTTAGGTAACTTTCCGAAGCTTTATTTTAGAGTATTAAAGTTTCAAATTGTTTGTTTAGGTTTTTTTTGTCTCATATACATTATACCAATTATGAGTTAGTTTAGAGTATTAAAGTTTCAAATTGTTTGTTTAGGTTTTTTTTGTCTCATATACATTGTACCGATTATGAGTTCGGAGGGTAGCTTTGTTGAAAAATATCAGTTGAAACTGTTAAATGAGTCGTCTTTTACTTTTTCTAGCTCTCGCCCAACTTACGGTCGTACCGGGGGGCCAAATCGTTTGTTTATTTTTAAATTAATTGAGAACAAAGAGGTATTTCTGGAATTTTTAAGGGAAGTAGGGTTATTGAAAAGTGGAATTATTTGTACTCGATGCAGTTCGGTCAATGACAATAAGAAATAGAAAGAATATATCTGACGGCTACGGCTGCACGACCTGTGCCGCGGTAGTTGGAAAGTATAAAAAATCCAAGGTATAAGTGCATTGAAAAAATCTTTTCATATTGTGTTATATTGTATTGCATAATACTGTAGGATACTTTGCATGTTTATCTTTGTTTTTTCCTGTTGGTGCCAAAAGAGCATCGCGAAGATCGATGTGCGATAATTGGCGTCGTACATCGAATGCTTGGCGACGTCTTTTGGCGCCAACAGGAAAAAGTCGCCAAGGCTAGGTCGGATATCGCATTTGTTCCCCAGAAAATTTGTCGCAGAAAGTTGAAAAAAATTCTGCCACAGGGGTTCTAAAACCTCTTCTGGCACTGGCTCCGGTGCTTTTTGCAGCAGCAGCAAAACAAAGCTTTTCTTTTCGGTCTGGAAACTGGCTACAGTTTACCAGGCTGAAGTTTTAGCCATCCTGGCTTGTGTAACTAAATGCCTCGAACGTAGCTTAACTGGTATGGACTAGTGATGTGAGTCGGAAATATTCCTCGCGGGAAAGAATTTTTAAAAAGGGAATATTCCTGGGAATACATCCTTTGCCATCTTACCTTCCCGAAAATTGGGAATTTATATAAATACAGAGTTTTTTACATTTTGACACTTGCTTAAAGTTTGGGCACTTTAAATTACATCTATTGTAAAAAAAATTTCACTTTTTTAAAATCTAGAAATCATTATACAAGGAGGTATTCCCGTCCTTTTGTTTCCTATGATACCATAATAACATTTACAATTAAGTTTCCTTTTACAAACAAAACTCTCCATGTACACAGCAAAACATCAGATATTTTGGAAAACATCAGATTATCAAAACGCTGGCACTAGGTGAAGACTGATAAGCGTGAAAGGATTCTTACTTCAAACTCCCTGAGCAGGAACTTGACTTCCCCTTGGACAAATGGCCGGTGGTCAAAGAGGCGGCTCTGGACATCCCCCACATCTGAAGAGGTAAAAAATTATATATACAAAACACATTGCACAGATTTGTATACATCCAATTAAGATCATCTTTTTTTATTATTAAATGTATTCAAATTATGGTACAAAAATCTGAGGGGGATACATTAAACCATAACTAAACCATTACTAAAATCTAAGTTGTTCAGAAATCATAAGTTTTGGAAAAATAGCTGAAATTTGAAAAAACTTGCTATTTTTATGACTGGTAAATACCTACTTTACAGTCCGGGTTTGGCGATTTTTTTCAGACTGTGGGCACAATTAATAAATGGTTGCCAGAAAACCATAAATCTAAATTAGAAACCATAAATCTAATGGTTGCCAATTTTAATAATTTATCGCCGGACCTTAAACCAGGATTCATCCTAATCGGTAAATAGCAAGGAAATTCAAATACAAATGAGCATGTAGGTGATAATTGCAACGTATGTTACTCAAAAAAAAATAAATAAATAAAATCTGCCCCTCCCAGGAACTTAGTCTTAAATCTGCCTATGTCTTTCATGCTTTTTGAAAAAGATTACTTACGTACCGAAATCCAGAAATTTTCACATGAAAAATAAAAACTTCCGTATATCACTATTTAACTCAAAAATTGATCATTTATTATGGGTATGTATAAAAAGAATAGCATAGGGTGCATTAATGAAATTGTTTTTCTTTCTAAAAAATAACTCTAAAAGAAAAACTGAAAATTTACCTTTCAAAACGCTGTCCAAAACATTTCCATCCGCCATTATTTGTGTTGACAAATTGCGTATGCACGCGGTTGCAGTTATTTCCCATTCACTGACATATTCTTCGTATTTTAACAAAAAATGAAGCATCTCTAAAAACTAGTCTTTAATTAAATGGCACAAGAGCTGTAAAATTTTAAGAAAAAGCAGATTAATAAAGTATTTTGACCAAGCAGATTGATGCAATATTCTGACCAATTAATAAATATCACGTGAACGCCGTAGTGATCTTCACTGAACTAGTTTCTTCTAAATTGGAGAACCATTTTTTTCCAGTGGTTGGGCCGGGCTGGTCTAGGTTGGTCTAGAGTCCTATAAGGTTGGTCCAATCTTTAATGGACTCTATTCACGGTGCGGCAACGGTGCATTTTACTTTTCGTTAGCGGGTATTTTGATCCAGTAATCAGTGATAGCACACTAAGGCAGGAATTCAAGTGAAACACGGACGATTGCAACTCACCAATGCAATCGCAAATTCTCAAATTTGGATACGATACAATCGCAACGAGATGCGATTCTAATGTAATTCGACTTCCAGTAGCGATTGAAATTTGCGATCGCCTCGAAACGATGGCAATGGTGTTTCACTTGAATTCCTGCCTTAGGGCGGAATTAAAGTAAAACACCATTGCAATCGTTTCGAGGCGATCGCAAGTTGCAATCGCTCCTGGAAGTCGAATTACATTAGAATCGCATCTCGTAGCGATTGCAACGTATCCAAATTTGGGAATTTGCAATTGCATTGGTGAATTGCGATCGTCCGTGTTTCACTTGAATTCCTGCCTTTGTCTCAGCGATGTTTTGGCGACGTCGAAATGTCCCATTCACGTCAAATCACATTGCGCTATAAAATGAACGTTTCTGCGATGTAACATTCAAACGTCGCTGCGATGCCTCAATGCAACATTCTTTGAATCATTTCCTTCTCTCCGAACGGATACACGCATGCTCAATTGAAACTTAGCCAACTTCTAGCAAATGCTGGAAACTGCAACGTATAAATTTATGAAAGTTTGTTGTTGTTCTGATATTTGAAATTAGGATAAAACTCAAACTAGTAAGTTAGTATCGATATATTATTTTACTAGCGGTACCCGCACGGCTTTGTCCGTGGTATAAAATTAAAAGGTCCTTTGATAAATAATTGAAATCGCAGACAGAATACTCTATTTTAGTTGTAATTCAACGATGATTCCTTAAAAGAATGATAAGCCAAAAGAGAAAACAAGAACAATTTTGTTGCTTACAGAAACCAACAGAAATCATACCAAAGTTTCCAAGAAGGAAGTTTTCTTTCCTAGCTTCAAAAACAAAATAATACATTTTCCGAAATGAAACATTTTAGAAAGAACGTTGCAATACCGCAATTAATACGATATTTTTATAATTTACCGATTTCTAATTCCTTCAAAATTGAGAAACTAAAAACGGACGATCTTTTTCAACAGTTAAATACTTCATTTAACTCATGCATGAAAAAAAGGCTTGGAGTTTGGATTGCTACAAAAACAAATACATTTTAAAAATTATTAAGGGAAAAAGAACGAAACAAAAAAAGGTTTAAAACGTAACCATGGTAACAACATGAAAAGTTAATTTCCATTGCATTGATAAAATAATTCATTTCATCTTTATTTTCAAATTGTATTCTCGAGGTTGACCATTTTAGAATCGTTTGGCTTACTGAAGGTAAGCCTTGAATTCCGGGATTCTAAAAACAACTATAACAGCTCTTCTAATGCTCGTAGAAACTTCCGACTGATTTCAGTTTTAGCAGAAAATTCTAAGCTTTCGAATGACATAAAATTTGAAAATGTCTATAAAACATTTCTCCCCCATTTCATCATTTTTATGTGAAAAATGAGCTTAAACTTAGAATAGAAAAAGAACAAAATCGAATTTTTGAAAAAAACGCGTCGAGACGCACACCCCCATGCTTCAAACTTATTTTGTGTAAAATTTTATGAAAATCGACCGAACGGTTTTGGCGCTACGCGCGTCACAGACAGACAGACAGACAGAAAGAAAGAAGGAAAGGCAGATCCGACTTCTGCTTTATTATTAGTAGAGAAGAGATTTATTGCAAAAAGTTTTGGAATAATGCTTTAAAAACTCTTATTAATTCTTTTTGGAAAAAGATATTAATTTTTCCTATGTCATGTATTTTAATGTTATCACAGCAATCGTATGAAGGTTTAACGTAAACTAAACCGTATATTTCGATCAAATAATTTCTTTTATTATTTTAAGTCGTGCTGTTTTGTATGCCTGGAAAAAAATAGATTCAGGTGGATTGGTTTCGATCCTATAAAAAGAAAGTTGGTTAAAATTTGAATGGATTTTAAGTTAATAGAATTGTTGCGGTTTGTTTCCAAAAATCATATGGTTAGTTAATAGAATTGTTGTTTTTACTTTCTTCTATATCTAATATGTAGAAGAAAGTATTGTATTGGTGAAAATTTTCGAATTTCATCGGAAGTGTGTTGAGTCTATTTCGACCATTTTTGGAAAATGTCTGTTTGTATGCGTGTCACCGTTTTTTTGTGGCCGATCTGATGCAAAAATTGTTGCATATCGAACACAACTAGGTACACATATGTGCCCTCATGTGAACTGGTGCCCATTAGATTGCGGAGCAAATTCCTCCAAGGTGGGTGGAGCAATCGTACGTTTTCTGCACTTCGAGTGACTACTATATCTCAGGAAATAACTGAAAGAATCAAACAAAACTTAGTTCATTGATAGACCCTATTGAGTACAGGTGTTGATTCAATTGTGGTGTCAGGGGGGGTTGAGCAATCGAAAGTTTTTCTCATTACTTGTGACTTCTATGTCTCGAGAAGTAATGAACGGAATCAAACAACAATTGATCCGCTGGTAGACCTAAGAAAGTACAAAAATAAATTAAATTTTGGCGTTACAAGCTTTAAGGTGATGGTGCAATCGAGCGCTCTTTTTTCATCATTGCAACTGTATGTGTCAACCCTACTAGCAAAACTTCCTGCAACAATCTTGACGGATCTTGATATTTTCTTCACGGCGTCAATAATGCGTATTTAATACTGCACAAAGATTGTTATAACAAGATTGTTATGACAAGACGTATGCAATATTACATACATCTTGATATATCAAGATTGCATAAATTTTGTCAGCGTCGAGGTTGAAAAGAATGTTCTTGATCTCATTGTCGCCGTCAAGATCATTAGCGCGCAATAGAAGAGAGGCGCATGCGCGCCCCCACCCAGCATCAACGCACATCTTGCATACAGATTGTCATGACAATAAAATATCAAGATCTTGACATTTTCTTGTCATGACAATCTTTATGCAAGACTACAAAAACAACCTATCTTGTTACTTTCTTGAAATTAGGTTGCATACTCCTTGTCAGACAATCTTGTGGCAAGACTCTGGCAATCGAAAATCAGTAACATAACAATAATGAGGCAAGATTGATGCAAGATTGCCTTCTTGACAAATCAATCTTGATGCAATCTTGAGGCAAGAGACGTATGCAATATTACAATACATTTATTGCTTACTGGGTCAAGATGCGCTTTTTTGCGCGTGGAGTTTTTAAAATTTTTTTCAGTTTTTAAAAACCAATTCTTGTGTTTTAACATTCGGCGATGGTTAATCTTTGGGTTTTGTAAGTTTCTCAACACTATCTGGTAGTCAAAGTATGAAGGAATATTTAACAGGTTACAACTTTTCTATTATCGCGGATTTGAAGTTGGAATACTTCTACAAAACGATTGTAAAAGTAATCCAACAGAATTCAGCACCAATTACCCGAAAAAGAAGTAAATGTTTTCATGTCGGCGGTCAACTTACCATATCAGCACTGTACATCAGAACTGTTGGTAAAGAAAAAGGCACTCGGAAACAGAATAAACTGAAACGACTAGCTTGTCAAAATAGCTTTATATAATATTCATATATATAATAATTACATATGAGAGACATTTAACTTAAGGAACATATGTTAAGTTTGCCTTCAAAAATGTTTTGTACATGTCCTTGTATAAGTACACTTCTGTAGGATGGTTACAGCAGGTGCATCGATGCACCTACGTACGAAAACGATGGAGGACGCGATGCACGAGGGTACCGGGTGGTACAAGGGGGTACCGTAAACGGCGTTTGTTATTCCAAAATATTTGCTACCTTGAAAGAAAAGGAACGAAATGTGGGCGGTTACGTAACATCACTTCGACCGTTTTGAAAAACAAAATGTCGCCAAATGAGCGATAAACTGTCAGTGATATAATCGGCTAACTTGATCTACTAATTTTAGGATAACTTCGGATGGAAAAAAATTGGCAAATTTTTTTTTGTTAATTATCGTGTGGCGACAATCTTGTTTTTGGTCGACGGGATAGTACGTAAGAGCCAAAACGTGTAAGTTGTCGAGATTTGGTGGTGACATTTAGAAGCTTAGCTTTTTATGATTGACGCCTAACGCGACTACAGTCAACGACTTCTAAATACTAAACGCCTGCTGCTTTCTGGTTTTTAGCACAGAGCAAAATTTCGTCCTTGGTTCACAAAGCACTGCCATCTACCGCAGTTCTTCGAGAAATGGAAATTAACGATTGGTTCATTTCTAAATTTAAATTTAAACATCAACCAATCAAAAAATTTAATTCGAATATTGTTTGGATTTATCACCTAACAACGGCATTATCGGATTGCCGCAAGGTGGCGCTTAAAGTGGAACCAATGTCGACGGTAGCGAAGCAAATGTAGTAGGCATTCAGTATTTAGGAGGCGTTGCTAAGCCTCGCTTCGTTTCGAATGCAACCCCCTCACGCCATCCGGCAACCATAAAATTCGTCTATAAATGAAATATATAATAGAGCTAAAAACGAAATATACGTAATAGATGAACGTAACAGGTGATGATCATTGCACTGTAGAATACTCTGCTCTTCAAAGTTTCAATGAATCACTGGCTGTGAAATAAGTTGTCTCAAAATTTTCATTCTTAAAAGACTTCACTTGTTTTTTACCATTCTGATTTGTAAATGAAAACGATGGCGGGATGTTTAATTTTTCTTAAAAATCATTAACCCAACCATAATTATAATAATGTAAAGTATACCAAATTGGCAAAAAAAACTTCTGGTGGTTTAAATAAATTGCTGTTGGTACTTTTATTGTTTTAATTTCAATTGGTACATTTATTTATTTGGCAGATGTCGTATATAAAAGATCCCTTGGGGTATCCGTTTGGCTTTGAATATACTTCGGCAAAATTAAATTCCTAGAGCAGTTTCGCATCGAAGAGAGCTAAGGTGCCTCCATCTGGTGGCAACTGGGCGTCAAAATTATCTGTGCCAACGCATCACAGGGCCTTAACCCTTTAACTGTCATGCTCGAGATAGTCTCGGGCTCAGCTGGTTTTCGAAAATGTCACGCCCGAGTATTCCTCGGGGTATTTTTTTTTTTTTTTTTTGAGTGCATCGTATTGTTATACCCGAATATATATCGGGAAACATTTATTTCGGCTTCATCTCTTTGTCAAACCCGACTGTTTCTCGGGTTTGTGCTTCGAAAAGTGTTAAAAATCAAAATAACTTGACAGTTAAAGGGTTAAAAAGAACATTGTATTCTAAATTTCAGCAGTATTGCCTCTGGCAACGCACTATACGTGGAAAAGAGCTCTGTTTCGATTTGTTTGGCGAATATTTAGGAAAATTTACCAAGTGATTTTTTGATGAAAATTTACCTTATGAAAATTTGTCTCCTGAGACAACTCTGAAAGTTATCTTCATAAAAATTTGTAACGAGTTGTACTATTTTTATCATATCAATTTTAATTTAAAATGAAACGAACAAGCGTTTTTCGATGTTATTCGGCTAACATTAACTTATTTCTCAGAATTAGTTCAAACTTTGAGCAACAATTCTCAGAGCGCTAGTGTGGCATCATGAAACTTTGCACAGGCCAATGAACGCGATTCCAACGTTCTATACTTTTAAGTACTTCTTTGGTGAGTCTTGTTCCTAGCGGATAACTACAAAATGTACATCAATAAACAGAATAATTCTTTATGATACATAAATATATTTTATCACTTTACAAAATGGGTGGATACGAAAGTTCCCCGTTCACAAGGTGACGTAAGAAAAACTAATTTTGTTTTATGTCAGCTAACTTGAATTTATAGATCTGACCTTTTTATGTAACAATGAAATTGTAAGATGAACAATGACTAAATTCTGCTTTTTATTTTTTTGCTTCTGAAATATATATATGTTTTTTTTTCTCTTGGCATAAGCAAAGGGGAACGGGGTTAAAGCCGTTAATCCTGCGTTAAGGGTTCAGGCCCAAGCCATCGGGCCTCAACCCCTAATGAATACCAATGATAGCCAAAGAATAAACCATTCATATGAAACGATTTTCTTTTTTTTTTCCAATGATATTTTGTAGATTTTAAGGCCACTTTGTGAACACTCACTCCTCTGATCAAACTATGCAACATAACCTTGAATAGACGCACACACATCAAATAAAAAGTTATTCTTTAACGTTACAGACAGGCCCGTCATTTAGGGGGGCAGGGGGGGGGTCAATTGCCCCCCCCCCTGACTTTAAGAAATCAATGTATTTACATATAAGTGGGTGTGGTTTTTGTTGATTTCTGATGAAATTGCATTGCGTTTTCACCCTTTGCCCCCCCCCTCCCCCTGGAAAAACTTGAAATGACGTCCCTGCTTACAGAGCAATCATTAACCCTATCACACAATTATTGCATTTGAAAAATTAAACAGACTGTTGGGTATCGTAAAGGCCCCTGTATAGACGAGTCGACGCATCAAGATTAAGTTTCACCACTTTGGATCCAGCGCGTGTTATGTTTTTTCAGCCGGTTGATGAATGGTTGTCTTTTCTGGCAAGTATCGCGTTTTGGTAATTTTCATCATGAGCAATGATTAGCGGCACGTGCATTTGGCAAAGCTTGGCAATGTCCGAAACTTTACTCTGGTAACCCTAGCTCCGCAACAATGAAAAATTGAAAGTGAAAGTTAATGAATGGATCCAAAGTGGTCGAACTCAAGCTTGATGTGTCGGCCTGTTTATATAGCGGCTCTACGTGTGTCCATATAGCGGCTCTAAGTACCATTAAGGCCCCTATATAGACGAGCTGACGCATCAAGATTAAGTTTCACCACTTTGTATCCGGCTCGTGTTATGTCTTTTCTGGCGGTTGATGAGTGGTTGTCTTTTCTGGCAAGTTATCACGTTTTGGTCATTTTTCAATGTGAGCAATTATTAGCGGCAGGTAAATTTGGCGAAGTTTGGCAATGTCCGAAACTTTGTTCTGGTAACCCTACTCCGCAACAATGAAAAATTGAAAGTAAAAGTTATGAATTGGATCCAAAGAGGTCAAACTTAAGCTTGATGCGCCGGCCTGTTTATATAGCGGCTCTAGGTACCATCGAAGACAACTACTCAAACACGCGCTGAATCCAAAGTGGTCAAACTGAAACTGATGCGTCAGTTCATCTGTATTATCATCTAATCTAAAAGCTCATATTGTAAATCTGGAGTGTAAGTTTTAAGGTTCAACAAATCAACTAATACATTTCACATCTCCAGGGTCCCCCGTACCTACCACAGCTTCGTGGTTTAACCGGGATAGGGCCCTGAAGAGTGCTCTGTTCTTAATTTTGAACCAGAACCCAGGGTCGAGCAAACCCTAGGCCCAGGCACCCCCAGAGGTATCGTTTCACTTGGAGGACTTTGTGACCACGACATTTTTGACGCCTCCCAGCCACCATTAATCAAGACGGTGGATCTTTGATCGGCTGGGATCGAACCCGGGTCCCTCCGGACACGAGTCCGATGCCTTACCGATCGGGCCACCACGGCCCCCAATCAACTAATACACCAAGCATTGGGGTTCCACTTAAAATATCGCCGATAGGAGTTTTAATTTAACCTTCCTTCTCAATTGGACCCCTTATGTCCCTACGGTACTCCAGAAGTACCGCTTACATTACTTAGTATTATGAATCCTAAATAGCTGGAATGATGCTACTGCTGCTCCACTCTACTTTGAAAGT
>JAXGGA010023927.1:0-12803 GCA_038373865.1 Uloborus plumipes
CGTAAGAATCAATAAACAATAATTTTTATGACAAAGTCGTTATTAAAGGGTTAAAAGGAGATTTAATTATTTAAACTTGAACTGTAAAAATAATAAATACGCGAGTCTTTCAAAAGTAGCACATTTTAACGTGAATTTTTCTCCCACAGCACGAAATTTTTCTGAAGGGAATCGGAGTGCGAAAGTATCGACTTTTTTATTTGCTACTAAATTTTGTTTACGTGAATGAACTTTCGTCTCTTTAGCATCACTGATAAAGGAAGTTTCCAGACCGCTCTAAACAATCTAAACACCGCATTGTTTGTGTGTAAAAATAACCACTCCGCATTTTCATTTATTATTTTTATTCTAAATATGAAAGTTGATGAGAAATAACGGCACCTAAACGTGTTCTTGTGTTGTGGATAAAAGAGACTAGAAGAGGTGTGTTGCTATAGATGGAAATATTATGACAGGAAAAGCAAAGCAACTTCACTTAAATATATTAAAATTTAACGATCTGATTATGCAGCATATCAATCAAATTCATCTTGCAAGTTCTAAAGATTATTACTGTATCTACTGTATCGATCTATTATAGTGCAGAATTTTATTACTACTAAATACTGCACTATATTATTCATTTTCTCTCTCTCATCATTCATTTTGTGCATCGTAACAGCATTGTATGATGAATAATACAGCTTTTTTTGAAATAAAGTAAAATTCCAGTTCTTTATGTAAGGAACGGTAATGTATAGTTAAGAAATAGTTTGAAACGGTGTGAGGGGTGTTCACAAGTGTCTAAAATAATTGGGCATGCTTGCAGGGACGTCATTTCAAGTTTTTTCAGGGGGGGGGGTGGCAAAGGGTCCAAACACAGTGCAATTTCATCGGAAAACATCAAAAGGCACGCCCACTTATATGTAAATACATTGATTTCTCAAAGTCAGGGGGGCACCCCCCTAAATGACGAGCCTGTATGCTTGTAAAAATATTGTATGTATACCTTTTTTACAACACAAAATTTCGACTTTCGCGGAGGGATTTTGGAATGTATTCCTTTCCTTTTTTATTGTTGCATTTGTTGTGCTTCGCAAGTTTTTTTGTGGAAGGGGGTTGAGGGGAGGGGGGAATTTTCAGTACACTGTAATTTAATTAATACTACATCAACCTTCATAAGAAATGAGCTGTTTTGATGACTTTTCCACTGCCATATGCGAAAAATAAACAAATATTTCCCATTTTGACGGTTTTTCGAAAAATTTCTCTTAAAAAACCGGATTATCGATGAATTCATTCCATTCGATTACTGTTTTCAGCTTGCTTTGTTAGAATGCAAACCTGTGCTGCCATCTAAAAAAGAGCAATGATGGTAAAAGTAATATCGCTGAAGGGGAAGTCTATAAATTTTTATGAGTAGAAATAACTGATATTTAATATTTTGCTGAAACTTTTCACTATGGCCATTCTCAATGATTTGCATATACTTCGAACAATGTTTTGTTAAGGTATGCTTATTGATGACTTTTTACTAGTTTAATCTCTTTTACATTTGGATTTCTTTACTTTTCTCCTAACAAACATTTTAATAACTGATAAAGAATTTGGATAACATCTTTAAACTTCATACACCCAATAAGCATATAGAACTATATTCATTTTTGATTATCTCAATTATGGGTGCGTAACTGAGTCGAGTAATTTTCTACTTGCCAAATGTGTTAAATTTTACAAACTATATTTGTTAATGATACAGTAAAACCTCTCCAAGCGTTTATCCTTCCGTTCCATGAAATTTTGGGAGCTCAGAAGGGAGGCCGCTTTAAAGAGTTGTTACAACTGCGAAATAACTTCTATATTACCGGTGGAGCGATCTCTCGATGACGTCATGAAATAATGCAAAAGCTTGATTTTTCAAAACGTCATAACTCGGTCAATTGTTGTGGTGGAACAGTGATTTTTTTTTAGTTCTAAACGTTACAGTGTCAAGAATGTTTTACTAAATATGATTGATAGGACTGGGGGGCTGTATAAAAATTTAAATTTCGTAACTCTTTCAAAATTTAATTTTTTTAAAAACATTGAATAGACCCAAAATTCCTTTCGAAATTTAGAGATTTTTTTCTAAATGAACTATATGCTTATCTCTAACGGTTAAGAAATTAGCTATTGGTCCACGGTAGAAAGTGGACACCCTGTATTTTATGCTTTATTACATTTTGACAAGAAAGAATACGAATAAACTTTGTAATTGTACTTTTTTTAATGTTTCAAGTTTGTTTTTTAACTCAAATGAATTTCTCTCACAAGAAGTTTCGCATCAAATAATTTTCTCTCTCGATTACTGCCAGATTTTTTGAAAATGTGTCTGAGCAACTTTACGTATGTGAACTGTTAACAGGGTAGGGGCAAGGGATTATCTTCCTAGAAAGAAACTCTGAAACTGGAATGAATTCTTAATCTAAATTTAGGCCACCTTTGAAGTTAGGGAAAGAAAGAGTTTGTTTGGGGGCTCCCTCAGAAACGTTTCGAAATTGAAGTCTTAAACTTTAAATTTTAAGCTTTATGTGGTGGTCTTAGGTTTCAGATTTCCTTAGCATTTTTTGGAATTGAAATTTTAGAAGTATTTGGTCGATTTAGATGATGCAAAAAGTGCTGGTACGGTTGCCCACATTCTCCAGAAGCGCCTTTTGCGATCTTCTTACTTTTTTTCTTTTCCTCTTTTTGTCATGTTTTTTACGTGCGAATATGTGTTCTGCAGACTATAGAGCTTCAGCACTTCTTTTGTTAGTAATTATGCCCTGTACTCGAAAACTCTATTTTATGGATTTTAAAGTCTAAATTCAGTGTGTAACTGATGTTTGCAAAATTTTTCCTTTTGAATTACGACATTTTAAAGGTGTGCGTTCTAGTTAAATCTTTCATATGCAACAACGTACCAATTATGCAAACCAACTTTTTGAAAATATTGTGGCAAGAAAGAACATAAATCTAATGGTGGTCTAATTTTTCCCAAAAATTCTAAAATAAAATTAATAATTATTAAGTATTCTTTTGCTTTCTTTTCCCTTTTTAATTTTTTTTTTGTATTCGGTATTATGGTTGCCTGTGAACGATAAGTTTGATATTGTTGCTGGTAATTTGAAACTCTGAATGTATTCGAAGCCCTGGTTGCAGAAACTTTTTGCAGCAGTCTGCGATGCAGATTAAACAACCCTAAAATTTACAATACACTGCCAACTCGACCATTTCGATCCATGGACAGCTGTTGAAACAGCTGTCCATGGATCGAAATGGTCGAGTTGGCGGTGTATTGCATGTTTCTGCCCTAGCACTTGCTTAGGGGCGGTTACTCATTGCTTTAAACCCTAAAATTGTTTGAAAGAGGCAGCACCATTTGAGCATTTATCATAAATCAGAAAATAAAATGCTAAACTCAAAATACAGCAATAAAATGCAGGCTAAGAGGTTGAAAAATAAAGTGGAAAAGTGAGGCAAGGCAGCAGCAGGAGAAGGTGCTTTCGACCTCTCAGAAAACGAAGACTCCTGCACAGATTAACTCTTATTTTTTTTTTTCACTTTTCCTTCTGTTTCACTCTGAAATGTATTTTTCAATTTTAATTTAGACGGATTCATGCAGAAACAGGGAGGGAGAATCTTTTCTAATCAGAAATTGTCTGCATGCAGATCTTCTCAAGAATCTGCGACGAGTGTTACAGTGCCATGCTGTTTGTGCTATTTGGCTCAAAGAATTTCATTGAGAATTGAAAATAAACATTTTCTATTAGAATTTTCGTGATAGAAACTGAAACAACACACTCGCAAATAAACATTTATTTAAACAAGAAGAAAAATAAATAAGAAATAAGTTAACATAGATAACATTTCAAAACTGTATAACACAAACAAACTTTGTAACAGAAGAGGAAAACAGTGAACAAACAATAAAAATACTAAAATTCATAACAAAACATCATAAAAGTCATGACGTATTTGCAGACAAATAACATAAAGAATATTCTTCCTAGAAAATGGTAGTGAATATTAACTCTCATAGAAATTGTAACATTTGTTATATTTAGCACGGTATTTATTTATTACAAGATAAATATTTCCATTTTAGATGGTTTTATTGTTCTTAGCATTCTACTTTAATAAATATTTCTGTTTTCATTATATTTCTATTTTGCATAAGTAATTTTGGACGCAAAAACTTTCTGACCGTGAAAAACTTTCAACTAAAGTTTATTGTAAAATTTCAAGTTTATTTTGCTCTTTAAAAACATGGTTCAGTGCTTTTTGTAGTTCTATTTTTTTTAATTTAGTGAAATTAAAGTATCAATTTCTTTGATAACATAAAGAGTGGGATCTACAAAATCTGATTAAAGTTACTAAAACAACTGCATAATAATGTCATACAACATGGCATACTGCATTTTACTGAATAATAATAAAGTCTTTCTTTTAAAAGAAAAAGTAGAGCGTTTTTTTGTGCTTCTCATTAAAAAGTTGATATTTCTTAAACTATCGCTTTATAGAAAGACTGAACAAACCTCAGTTCTTTAAAAATGTGGATGTGTACAGCGATCTGCTATCGCCATGATTGCTTTGTTTCCGCCTGAGATACTTCTGAGAACATTTTCCTTATTTTGTACACTGTAAAATAATCTTCGGGAAAATGTTTGAGATAAAGTACTGACATCCGTACTGCCGTACTTTTCATCGTAATATGCTTATTTCACTGCAAATTCTACGTTTGCTGAATTACAGTAGTTTTTAGTAAAAAATCTATTATAAAATGCACAGTAATTTTACAACGAAACCAGATTTTACGGAAAAAAGTACTGGCAGCATGGATGACTATACTTTTTACCAGATTTTTTTTCTTACAATGTACTGTTTCTGCTTCGAAGACACTGCTAACCTAAGGTTGCTGCTGAAAGTGGTTTTAGGATTCCAAACTGTTGGAGCTGAACACAAAAAAAATTATCTGTACTTATAATTGAAACTTATTACATTAGGCATTATTGAACGAAAAAAATGAGCGCAATTACTACAATACTGTGCCCAAATTTGTCGAACCTTTATACCAAATCTACTGCCGCAAATCAATTTTTCGTATGATTCCCATCGAGGCCCCATTGGCTTCAGAAATAAAAGGGTGCCGTAAGAGGAAATCTCCCCCAAATGCTAGAAAGAATCCCGTAAGGACGAGAGCCTCTCAAATAAAAAAAATCCCCCCAAAACAGCCAGCTAAAAATTTCAATGCCAGTCCCGTCATTAAAAAAAATTCTAGTGGAGGGCAAGAGAATTGATTTCTACAGATTTTATAGGGAAAAAAACATCAAAATTGCACATTTACATTGCAACATTTTAAACAACAAAACTGCATACATTTACATAGTATTTCTAAAATCCCGGAGAGGGATACAATTGACCGCTCTGATTGTCAACATGACGGGTCTGGGCTGCGCCATTTACCCCACCTTCAAATTGGTAGCTCCATATAAATATTGTACAGTGAACTCTCATTTATACACCACCTCATTTATACGCCTTTTTCACTTATACGACCATTTTCAATAGTCCCAGCACATTCCATAGCAAAATAATGATAATATCATTCGTTTATGCGTCGCTCTTAAGATAAATATTTCACTTATGCGCCGAATTTTTCGTAAAATGTAAAAAAAAAAATAATTAATTTTCTTTAAGAAATAAGCATGTTTCTTCAATTTTCTTTTTAATCTTTGGCCTTAATTACTCACGGAAGGCCTTTTTTCCGCATGAACTAGAGTTCGGAGATTGACAATTATCAATTATGCATTGATTTGAAATGATTAGTTTGTGGTTAGGTATGCTAGAATTTTTGTTTTCTATTTATCATAGTAGTTACGTTACAGTAATTGCCAAACCATACTAATATGTCCTTTTTCTATAGAAACAATCTTATTTATTCTCTCATTAAAGCTTATCTTGCGTTTTAGACCTTTTAATGGACTTGTTCACTTATGCGTCTCTCTCACTTATGCTCCTTTTTCTGTTGGTCCCTTGGGTCGGCGCATAAGTGAGAGTTCACTGTACATCATTTTAAAAATATTTCAAGTAGCTTGTTGAGAATTAACATAAGAAAAAGTGACCCTTTCCTAAACCAACTCCTGACTAATATAAAAACAGCCTAAGGTCATCTCACTGCTTCTCGGCCTCGGACAGCATCTGCACGTCGGCCGGGTCCTCGGCCCTGGTGCCCGGCTCGTTGGTCTTGACGACGGCCCGGAACCCGTGCTCGTCGGCCACATACTCCACTTCCCTGTAGACGCCGTATCCGTCCCGGTAGCCGTAGGAACCCCGCTTGTTGCCCTGGGCGTCGCCCTGCTCACGGCGGCTCTGAGTAGCCCCGTCCTCGTCCCTCAGCTCGTAGCCGAACAGGTAGGGCTGAGGAGGCCCGTCGGCCTGGGAGAGAGAGGAGGAGATATACTGCAATAAATTTCATTTAACAATGGAAAAGAAGTTGCATGCGTCCATCAGGTTCAGTTGATAAGATTTATTTTAACGATTTCTGCCGACTTCTGTAGCAGTTAGCGCAAACCCATTACCGTTGCGATGCCAACTCTTGTCGTTTAACCTGTAACCTCCTACTATTTAACGAGTTATGTTGTTGTTTCTAATACCACTCGGGTATCCGAGCCCAAATAGATGAAATCTACTCGATTTAAGGCAGGATAGGTACGCTGCTTCCGTTTTTAAGAGCACCATTAAGGTGAAAAACCGATTTAGCTCAACACACACGCCATAAGGACCCGTTTATAGGGTAGGCATCCATTCATATCACACTTTCACACACAGAAAGGACAATGACAGGAGAGAGAGAAAGTATGTCCATGCCCCAGCCGGGATTTGAACCCGAGGCCACCGCATCACGGTCAGATGTCTCTGACCACTAGACAAGGTGGCCGGCGCTATTTAACAAGTTATTCCTGTTGGTAAAATATTTATAGGTAGTTAATTCTGTACCTCAGAACCGGAACGACGTACTGTACGATCAGATCGACAGTCGGAGGGGAAAACGAAACTCTTAATTATTCTAGAACTGCTTCAATAAGAATTTTTGAAAGAATTTCAAAAGGGAAGACACGCTTAATAAAAAAATCTGGTATGGACCCCACACTACTTCCTTTTACGTGTAAATTTCTTAGTAGTTGCCTTAAGTGTTAAAAAAAAGTGCTTGGAGTGAGTAAGGTAACAATTAAAATATTTACTCCCCTAATCTACCACGAAACAATGCAAAAAATATTTTACAATGGTTATTTTTCTAAATATTGCTGATTTTAATATAATTTAGTGAATTTTTCGCAAAATATCGCCAATAGCGCCAAGTTGAACCCAAATTCAAAAAATAATTTTTTCGCCAAATTTGTCGACAACTTGGTGATATGTCGCCAAGTTGGCGTCAAACACTTGGCGACCAAAAGCTTGGCGACATGTCGCCAAGTGGTGGCGCCAATTCATATCACTTGAGTCTGTATTGAAATTAACATTGATTTACCCCAAAAAAGGGGTAAAAGATCCCTTTGGGAACATTCGAATGCAATCACAAGGGGAGGTGCACAACTAGACCCCCCTCAGAGCCTACATACCAAGCTAGAAGTTTCTACGGCATATAGTTTTTGAGTTATGCGAGCCACATACGCACATACATCCGCACATACACCCGCACATACATCCGCACATACGTACATACAGACGTCACGAGAAAACTCGTCGTAATTTACTCGGGGGTGGTCGAAATTGATTTTTCGGCTGTTTGTATGTTGTTAGGTACATATGCACGTGCTGACAGGTCGAAAAAACTACGCGACATTCATTCAGGGATGAGCAAAGTCAAAATTTAGACCGAAATTTGAGTGAAATTTTTTTCGTGATCACAATACTTCCTTTACTACGTAAAAGGAAGTAAAAAGTACCTCAGAACGACACAAGTCCAAATACGGCGATTTTTGCTTTGTTACTGCATTGTATGTAGAATCTTATTCTGCATCGACCCACGAGAACGTTATTCTACTTGTATAAAGAAAATATGCCTTCCCAATTATTGAGCAGCATTACAAGAGAGCGAGTCCCATCCTTTGCTTGCATCCGACAATAGTTTTTCCCCTTCTGAAAAGTTACGAAAATGGACTAACGTTAGTCTGGTTCTGAGGTACAGAGCTCTCGGTAACTCAAAGATCAAGACTCGAATATTCCTTTGTCTCGAATGGCCCCAAACTCTTTGGAAGGCCGTGGGAACTTCCTACAACTCGAACTACCAATAACTGGAAGGTTTTTGCCGGTCTGATGGAATTTCAAGCTGTTGAGACGTTGACAGAATCAACACATGCAAGGTGTATTTTTGCTTTTATGATTTTAATATTTTCAAATAGGGTTATGATTTTGTGACTGAGAATAAAGCTTCTAGATGGACATATGATGAAATTAGATGTTACCTCATAGTCACGGTGGACAGTAGAGGGTTAATTTCTTACTCAAAATGCATCACAGTTGATCGAGATTTTTGTATCGAAGGCATAAACCTAGAATATTAAAACTTTACTAGTATCTCCTGTCATGTCTTGGGAATCAAATAAAGTTATTTCTAAAAGAAGCAGCGATGAAACTGTTCTGAAATTTTAAAGATTTAAAAAAAAAAAAAACGGGAATTTTTGCATTAGCAAACCTTTTAAAGCACCTTTCACAAGCAGAACTTTTCTAAAAACCTTCCTCCTTTTCATCAGGGTTTCTGCATTATAAAACTAGCTAACACGAGAGACCCTGGTGCTTTTATTCAACTTATGGTGCGAAGTTTTAAACAGACCATGAGAAATACTGAAGTCGTAAAAAACATTTTTCATGAAAAACCGTTTTTTTCGTAAAAGCGTTTTCACTCTGACATTTCGATTGTTTCTATCATAAACAGGACTTAGTTAAGCTTAATAGAGCTCAGTTCCTGTACTTTTGAATCATAGGTGTATTTTCATAAATTAGGACCGAATTCAGGTTATTTACTCATGAAAAAATATTCTGAAGACCTAGGTACTCCTTCCATTCTTTTGTCAGAAAATGCGCCTTTTCACAAGAAATATTCTTTTTGATAACAACATAACTGCGGTAAGCTAGCTTATAGACAAAAATCAAGAACTATTTTCGTAATTTTGATAATTGTAAACTTTTAGAGATGGGTGATAACTTTTGTTTACAGAAGCCAATATTAAAGGTAAAAAAAGCAAACAACTTATGGGAAAATTTTTATTAGAAGTCTCTCCCTAAACGAATGCCCAAACAGTTTCATTTTTCTTACATTTTAGGCGCTTAATTTCATTGACACATTAGCTGTTGTTCCCGGCTTTGCTCGGATTTTAAATGCAGCGTATAAGTTCAGGACTTAAATATTAAGGGAACCTCAAACCCTTTATTTCTGATGAAAATGGTAAAAATATAGAATGCATGGATTTGTATAAGGTACGTACACACATATAAACATATATACACACATATTCTTTGTTTTATTTATGTGGATTAACCCATTTATGCCCAGGTTTTTTTAAACTATTTTTTTCAATTTTTATCTGCTTAAAACTCTTACTTGGAATGGTTTACATACATTTTTGGCTTAAAATAGTTCGCCGTTGCCATATTTATTAAGTTATTTAACGTCCTGTTTATGGGATATTTTGCAAATATGTGAGCAAAAGGCGACCTTACTTGACTTTTCTTTTGCAAAGTAACATTACAGAAGGCATCTGTGATCAATTTTAAGCAAATCCTTTTAAAATAGTTTAATTTTATGAAAAATAAGTTTGCAAAAAACAATTACTTTCTGTAGCTACCCATGCTGGATCGTTGCTTGACTGATTTGTCTGTAAATAGTTGTCAATAACTAAACTCTGATGTCCAACTAGTGGCTTTAACTGGTTTTCTCAAGAAGAAGGACTACCTAACTTGTGAAAAACAGCTTTAGTAAAAGGCTATACCCATTACAGGTTTTTGTATGCAGTAACTAACAAGCGTCTCGTTTTTAGGCTACTGGGCATAAATGGGTTAATTTACTATTTGTGGTTTGTGAAAAAGATAGCTAAAATTCATAATGAAATAGTTTTAATTTATTTCCGCATGATTTTAATATTGTACCTGCTTGTAAGAGAGCAACGCTTATCCAGAACAAGGGTGTAAAAGAAAATTTTGATTTTTTTTTGGTTTATTTTTGAGCTAGAATATTAATTAAATTCCAACTACCAATCCAAATTTAATTAATTGGCACTTTTAATTTAGTAGAGAGAGAGAGAGAGACAAGAGTAAACGAAAATTTTCTCACATTCTAATTCATATTGTGCAAGAAAAAGCAAAACTTGTTTACCGGGCAAGCTCTTTAGAGCAAACACATGACAAGACAGAAAACATTTGGGTTGAGTGAAGTAATATTATTTAAACTAACATCAAAGAGATGTTAAACTCGAAGGGTTAAACAGAAAGAAAAGGTACATCTGAAGATTTTACTTGTTTTTCTGCTACACCCATTCAACAATATATAATTAAATAAGAAGAATTAAGAAAACGTGATGTCAAAACATGCCTGTAATGCACATTAACCAAAGAAATTAAGAGTTGCATTCTCCCATCAACTTCATGTCGTCGTGATTGCATTTGATTGAAATCTGTTGTACAATCTACCCATTGCGCCATTTTTGTGATCGCTGAACTTTCACAATGTGCAGCCGATTTCTAAAAAAATGTTATTGCGAAAACTAACAGTAATATGCTGATAAATTTATTAAAAATTCTCGGGTAATTTTTTCCTTCTGCTATTATTCAGCGCTACTCCATTTAAGGAACGATAAAGAAGAATTTTCTATTATTTTGATAGCGAATATCCTCCGGCTGAAATTATGACGTTCGAATGCGTTCGAACGAGGCAATTAAAAGAGCGATCGTTCTTCTCGTCTGCGTGAATAGTTTCGAGCTATTTGTTAGCCCAATATTAAATCCTCGAGGGTTACGGTTGCAATTACGCAAATAAAAATAGGCATGGATGCACGAAAAACATACCAATGCATACAGTGTTGTGTATTTTAATAAAATGCAGCATATGTTTGTCTTCATTACGCGTATTTTGATTTATGACATGGACGATTTTCCCGACTATTTATACATTTGTTTTCTTCTAACCCGAGGATAGAGATTGATAGGAATATGTTAATTCTATTCTTGTAGCTTTATCGCTTAATGATACGCAAATTACATTTGCGATGATCATGATTCGAATTGAATGATCACTGATATTTTGATGAAAGTAGAAGTGATTTGTTCCAGTTTCCCGATTCAATTTGCACCTGATTTTATTCGATTTATGTTTCAAAAAATAACGCATGCATATATTTCGTTCGCAGGCAATGATAGTGAGTGGCACATTGGCACATCTTAAAAATTTGACAAAACATAATAGTTATTGAATTAAAATCTTAATTTTATGTTTTTTCTCACCGCAAATGTGGCAACGTTAGTTAACATAATTCGTGATTATGGCGTACAAACGATATAATCCACACATCAATCAAGTTTTCTAAATTGGATTTTTTTTTCAAACTTCAACTATACATTATCAGTTTAGATTATAAAAACTCAACAGCAAACACAACATTATCAATATTTTATGCACGTGTTGCGGTATTTAAGAGTAAATCATTTAAAAGTAGTACTGTTGTGTAAAACTGCTTTTCTCATTATTTTCTTGATCGATCCCGATTGGTTATTACTATCACTTGATCGAAGTCAAAGTTCAATTTCTTTTAAAGGTCTACCGGCCTCTGCTCGCGAGTGCTTCCTCTGGACAGTGGCGACATTGATCCCCCCTCTTTCTCCGATTTCTCGTTCTTACCCCCCGCCCCCCCCAGAATAGAACTTATTTATACCCGACTTTCTCGACTTGACAACAGCCTCTTTTGACAAAAACAGAATACAGCACACAGAATCCAGCACACAACATCTAACATCCAGCCCTAAGTATCCAGTCCCTAGCGTGAATATAAAGTTGCATATCTTGAATACAAATTCTGTTTTTCGCAATTATGATTGCGATAGGAGCCATTTCTAAAAGTAAGAAAAATCGGCAAGTAGGGTTCTACTATAATTCGTGATTGCGAAAAGCATAATTTCAGTTCAAAATGTCGAAATTCAAATCAAGAGAATCCAACGATTAGGGTTCTACCACAATTCATGAGTGAGAAAAATATAATTTCAGTTCAAGATGTTAAAATTCAAATTAATGCCAATGGCTGGATTCCAGATGTTGCGTGTCGGATATTTTTGAGATGCGTCAGTATTTTTACCGGTAAGCGATCGATCACTATTTTTGGTAGATATCAAGTATGTGTGTATCTTTGTATGTTTGTGATGTCGTAGCTACTAAAAAACTTAATCGATTTTGGTAAAACTTTTTTTTTCCGTTTGAAAAGTTACTTGATCGAGAGTGCTCTTAGCTTCATGGTGGTGCTCTACTTATGACTCGAATGCTATATGGGATCTATGAAGCCCATTCATAGGGCACATTGTTATTCTCAACGTCAGAAATGGAAATCTATGTTCTAGAATCTCCCAAAACTACTAATCATCTTCATTTGGTTTTAAGAATGAGTGCTTCAAATTTGTAGCCAGAAAAGTCAGAAGTTCTTATTTAGAGAATATATGGAAAGTTCTTATTCATAAAACAAGCATGTAGCAAATGATAACAACTGTTGAACAAGTTATTTCAAAAACTTGTTAACTGATAAAATTTCTAAGTTTAAGAAAAG
>JAXGGA010023928.1:0-12803 GCA_038373865.1 Uloborus plumipes
GTTCATTTTTACTGTTTAATTTTATGTATATTGCTAAAAATTTTCCAAATTAAGATCTTTCTACTTTGATAATCTTGCTTCTGTTATAATTTTTAAATAGTGCAGCGTTAAACTTGCTATCTAAATAAAAATAAATACTTACAGGTGGCGTTATACACTTTGATGTGGCTTTGAAATTTTTCATACCGCTTTACAATATTAACTATTGCAATAATTCTCATTATTAATGCGTTTCATGATGTTAAGTGTGAAGATTTTTCATGTTTCTTTTCTATTTAGTATCAAATTTTAGTGTTTAATTTATGTAGTTTTAGTTGTAGAAAAATACAATAAATTTATATTTTTAATGTTAAATATCAGTTATTTTTATGATTTTTTTTTTTTTTGGTTATGATTGAAAATATGTTACATTTAATCTCATCTTTAAAAATGGTATTATTTCTATGAAAAGTGTACATTTTATCGATTATTATGTAATGCGTAGTTTCCGAAATCGCGAATTAGGCTTAGTGGGAGAAAATGCTCTGGCTCGTGAGTACAGTTCGCGTTAACAGCTGCCGGCCTGAGAGAGCGTTTTCTTCTGCGTGCTGCCGTCCTGAATGGGTTAATGGCCTTGTAATTGATACATGTTGGGAGGAGGAAGATTCTTTGATTAAACCATACTCTTTCTAGGAAAAATATTTTTTTCAGTAATGTTAATAATTATCTTAAGATTAGATTAAAAAGCCACAGTTAGTTATAAGTTTTTGAGAACCATAAAATCGACACATTTATCCCTGTTACAATTGTTAGCTAATACAATCAAGAATTGTTGCAAGACATAAAGTTGGGCGTCTCATTAAAATGAAGCTACTCACGGAAAATTAGCTTGATAGTAATCAACAGTAAAATCTCTAACAGGGATCCCTGACAATAAGTACAATACACATGAAAAATATTATTAAGTTTGAACAACTCCTTGAGAAGAACACCCTTTTATAAAGTATTCCTATAACTTATACTTATTTAAACTATTAAAAAACATCTAAAGATTCAAATTACTCAATTAAATCTATTGTATATATTTTTTTTGTTTTGAGTATATAATCAAAAAAGTATGTAGGAGGAAATGTGTTGTAACATGTAGCGGAAGCATACAAGTATTCCTCCGTTCATTTGTAAAAGCAATGAAAAAAATTGAAACATTAATTTTTATTAGTCAGTGTTTAAAATTTGTTATATTTTTCTAAATATTACAAAAAATGGCTTAAATAAATATTTTAAAAACTATCTACACAGGACATAAAAAACATGTTTTTTGTGGAATGACCAAATATGGATGTTATACGATGGAAACTTACCCTTGAAAAGTGTCTGAGCCTGTGATGTTTAATTAATTGCTCATGCAAGTTTGCCATGCACAAAGGGAATTTTCTACTTTCACATGATAAATTTGTAATGGTAACAGGACTTATTTTTGATAGCGAAATGAAAGAAGAGTTCTTTGGTTGGTAAAACCATTTCTAAAATAAAACAGAATAATTGATACAGCAAAATTGTAAGGCATATAAAATAAACTGGGGGAAGGGAAGGGGAAAAAACAAAACAATAGCTTGATGTAAAAACATTAAAGTAAATTGCATGCTATTGAGTATTTAAGAGCATTTTTGACGGCTATAACCAATTAGAATGTGCAAGTTGCTTTGTATTGCTCATACAGGATCCAGCAATATAAATTTTTGATTTCAAAATGCAAATATACTCATTTAAAAAATAAAAAAAAAACTGGGACATATCTAAAGTTTGTTTTTCATAATTTTGAAAATCATACCAGGTGGGTGAAGCTTCCAATTTTACAAACACTGAATCAGCCAATTTCTAGTCTATTTCATGAAGCCTATGAACATAGCCTCAGGTATGTTAGTAATTTCTGTCAGAATGTTAGCTTTCATATCTTGTAGCGTACTTGAACAGTTGTCCTTACAATAGAATTTTAAGACCTCCCCCCCCCTTGCAAAAAAACCACAAAATGCCAAATCAGAGATGCCGTAGACACTCTAATTGGCCTGTTATTGCTCCAGGAAACATTCCTCTAAAGCAACCATTGATGCCCTTGAAGAATGAGATATTGCTTCATCTTGTTGGAATCAAATTTCCCCTTGGTCAATCTTCTTATGATGTGGGAAAAATAGGGACATTTACTGTATGGGTAGTGGGGGCGTCATTAATCTGATGTGATGTTTAAATCGGTTTAACAAAATTTTAGATAGTACATACATTTAAAAAATAAATAGTTTGATTTTTGAAAATGGATTCTATTGCAAATTTTAATCAGAAAATTATGTTGCTGTATCCTGTATAATAACACTTGAAGCTTTAATGGAAAAAATAATAAACGAAAATTAAGAGAAAAAAACATGTGTGTAAAATACATCAGGCAAATCAGAAAATTTAAAATTATAACCAACTAACAAAAAAATCCATTGACAACATCATAACCTTCATTTACAATTTTATAATACAGTATTTTCAATGCTATAAATTACATTTTATATACATAAGTACATTAAGAAAATGATAAAAGTTCTTAATTGAAGAAAAAAGACATACATAATGATAAGAATAAAGGCATATTTGCCTGTTATATTATATTTATATTTTTATATGCACTTCACTGATTAGTGCATATGTAGACTATAATGCTCTTAATGCAATGTGTGAGAATTAACTCACTATAACAAAAGTTTTACTAAGAAATAAACAGATTAACTTCATTGATAGATATCCTCAGTTAGTAAAATGAAATAAATCACACTATTGGTTATTTCTGTACTAAAGTAGTGATATTTTGTAATTTCTGCATTTTGGGTGGGTGGGGGGGAGTAATGATCAATACTATCTATGTTTCAGGCAAATCAAATAATACACTGAAAAAACATGGGACTGAATTTGAAAAACACTACATTTTTTAAAGTACACTAACCACTTATTAGTTTCACTCATATTGTGGATGTGATCGTACAGTCAAGCCCGCAACACATGCACTAATAATAGCTACACATACTAATACTACTAACAAGTACAAATCATTATTTTCAAGCACAATGTTTCTTTAGAACGTTAATGCTTCATATTATGAAACATAATGATTCCTTAAATTGAAATATATCACAATTAAAAACTAAAGTTTAAAATTCCAGAAATTAAGTGCAAATACATGCATAAAAATTTGATATCCAAACAAATGGATTGAGCATAAAGCAAGTGATATAAGTGCCTAACTACTAAGCTAGAGAAATAGCTTGGCTGAATATATTGAATAATCGTGTCACATTAAAAAATAATGTAAAAGAAAGCAAAAGTTTTCTATTTTGAAAACTCTCAATACAAAATATTACTAGTTGTGCCACTGGTAGATATGTTTTTGTTTCAAATCTTTAAACATGATAGATCTAAGCATAAAATTAAATGCTTTAGGTACATGGCCATTGCATGAATGGATGTATAACAATTTCTATTGATAAATGGACAATTTTTAAGCAGTTGCATTAAAAAAAATAGTTTTTAAATACAGCAAGCTTATATGATTGCTAATTTGTTAACAATATTTTCTATCTATCACTTTAATACCTAACTTTGAAAACATAACTTCTTTTAAAAAGAAATTTTCAGCAAACATTTCACTTTGAAGCGAATTCAATCGATTATTTCAAAAATAGAGTTTATTTACAAAATATGACTATAGCTTATTTACAAATAGATTTTGCTACTGGATTACTAAATAAAATGAAATATTGTTGTACTTATTCTGTTCATATATGTGAGTTTTGTTTTGAAATAGAAATTTTTAACATTTTCACTAAACTTACTAAGATATCTTGCCTCATTGATTTGATTCGAGGATCATCCAACTCCTGCATGCAAATAGAAGATTGCATTTGTGCAAGTCCTTGAGTAAGAATTTCTTGAAAGTTTGATGAAAGAAGAACTTTTATCTTCTCTAATGGTATGCAAACATAACCCATGTGAAGGTAGCATGAACGCTCACTTACAAACTTCAAAGCTGCAGTAAAATGAACTGGAACACATAAATAAGAAATCAAATACTAAGGAGTTGTTATCACCTGTTCACATTCTTGAATAAAGAGAAATTACTACTAATTTTGAAAATAACTTCATAATACTATTAATAAAAATGAAGACAGAGAGAATACATAATTTTTCCACAACACCTTATATTTCAATGAGTACTATTATTGATTTAAAATAAACTTTATGTCTTATTATTGACTTCAAATAAACAAAGTACAATCCTAGAAAATTATGACATAGATCAGTAGTTCCCAACTTGGGGGCGATCGCCCCTAAAGGTGCGATTTGACTCCTCAAAGGGACGGTAAACTCTTAACCTGTTAACTGGGTATGACAAAATATTTCATCATACATAAAAGCCTACAGCAATGGGCATGACAAAATTTTTTGTCATGGAAATTAATCGTAATATATTGAACGCATCATGTTCTAGGTTGTTCTTATCTATTAAATCTTAGAGTGGTTATATATACAGGGTGTCCACTCCAATCGTGGACCAATAGCTAATTTCTAAACCGTTAGAGATAAGCATATAGTTTATTTAGGAAAAAATCTCCAAATTATGAAAGGAATTTTGGGTCTATTCAATGTTTTTCAAAAAATCAAATTTTGAAAGAGTTACGAAATTTAAATTTTTATACAGCCCCCCAGTCCTATCAATCATATTTAGTAAAACATTCTTGACACTGTAACGTTTAAAACTAAAAAAAAATCACTCTTCTACCATAAAAATTGACCGAGTTATGACGTTTTGAAAAATCAAGATTTTGAAGGATTTCGCATACGGTCCCTTAAGCCATCTCTCGATGAGATGACGTCATGAAACAATGCAAAATCTTGATTTTTCAAAACGTCATAACTCGGTCAATTTTTGTGGTAGAAGAGTGATTTTTTTTTAGTTTTAAACGTTACAGTGTCAAGAATGTTTTACTAAATATGATTGATAGGACTGGGGGGCTGTATAAAAATTTAAATTTCGTAACTCTTTCAAAACTTGATTTTTTGAAAAGCATTGAATAGACCCAAAATTCCTTTCCTAATTTGGAGATTTTTTCCTAAATAAACTATATGCTTATCTCTAACGGTTTAGAAATTAGCTATTGGTCCACGATTAGAGTGGACACCCTGTATATACCATCATATTGTTGATGAGTCATGAATTTTCATGTTCTTGTAATCTGTAACTTGAGAGCTATTAACGTGAAAACGGGCGCTGCATGATCTATACTTTGAGCTGCCACAATTTGGATTCATTTTAGTCTGCATTTCAGTATCTTACATGTTAGTAATAACTTTCGGATTTGAATATTCTTATTGTGAATTTCAGTGTTTAATATATTTTTATTAGTAATAAATTTATGACTTAAGTACTTTTTGGTTACTATTTGAGGTGTGATATTACTTACTGAGGTGTGATATTACTTATAGCTGTGAAAAAAAAGTCCCCATTGTGAAACGAGTTGAGCAATAGCTAATTCCCCGGTTAACAGGTTAAGGGGCGATGGGTATTTAGAAGAGAAAGCAGTAGTAATAAAAGGGTAGCGAAAACCAAAATTGTAAACATGTACGAAATCGGTTGTTCAGAGTTCAGACAATTAATCACAAGTTAAGAAAAAAATTAAAGACTTCTTTCTTTCACCTCGGAAGTATTAGAACCTTAAAGTACCATAGCTCATTCCAAATCATCCAATAACGTCATCATTGTACCATGCACAAAAATGTATCGCCGTATGATTGGCGATTTTTTTCAAATATCGCCAAGGGGGGGTAAGTTAGAGGAGTACCAACCTTGGAACCTTAGAAGTATTTTGCCATTCATTTCAATTTTATGAAAATTCAGATTGTCTGTTTATTTTGCTTCAAATTTTTAGTTTCAATGATTTTAATTCCCCTAGATTCGAGTGTAGAAAAGATAAAATTCTTGAAAAAGAAACTTCTGTTTTTTGGAAATCAAGTTGATAATCTCAGTAAAATATTACCCTTCAAATGTTTATATCAGTTCGCTTTGTGAAAGAAAAAAAAATGAAAGCTATTTCATTTATTAATTAATATTTTTAGTTCAAAAGTGATTGGTTATAATTGCTTTATTGCGCACATTTTGTAGACAAATTAAAGTTAGGTAATATCGATGTTCACTTAGGCCAACTTATGGTTTTTTCGAGGAAAGAGCAATGCGTGTCATTCAGCGTCTTCAAGGGGGCGATGAGCTCAAAAAAGTTGGGAAACACTGATAAAGATTAATGCATTCTGATATTCCATGATGTTGTTTTAGGCCAAGAAAACATGTTTAACAATTGATGAATGGATTAAATTGTTTAATGTATTTGAATTTGAAGAAATTAACCACATTTTTATTGTATAGAAAGAAAGATTTTGTATTTACGGCATAAATTATATGTTCAGAATGTACAAGTAGTACACATTTATGAAGCTCTCTGGACATTTTAGTTTCAGTGTTCAAATGTGATATTAGATTAATTGTCAGCAGGGTTTTCTATGTAATCTTTCACATCATTCAAAATATATTTTTTGCAGGGTTGCACACAATTCTGGAAAAAAAATTCCTTGAATGAATATGCAGCATCACTAACAGCGAGTAAACACTGATAGTTATATTAGAACATTAACATCCTGATACAAGGACGTCATTTCAAGTTTTTCCGGGGGGGGGGGGGGGGGGGGGCAAAGGGTCCAAACACAATGCAATTTCATTGGAAAACATCAAAAACTACGCCCACTTATATGTAAATACTTTGATTTCTCAAAGCAGGGAGGGGCAATTGACCCCCCCTGCCCCCCTAAATGACGGCCTGTCCTGATAGTTTTATCACAGCAAAAATAATACATAAATACAAAATAAAAATAAAGAAAAACAATTGTTATTTTTAACATTACCATTAATGTGATGATTCCCTCTTCTATATGCATTTCGGATTTCTTCAAATATAGTGCTTAAATCTTTTAGAGCACGCTGATAACCGTGTGTTAGAAATGGTCTTTTTTCAAGGACCTCGATACATTGCTTATAGGCAGTCTGCAGCATTTTATATAATGTTTCTTGATCATAAAATTGCAAGCGATAAATAAATAATTCTGTTTCTCTCTGAATGAAAAATTTGCTCAGTTCCAAATTAGATGCACACAAAAGTCTAAAAAAAAAAAAGGAAGGTCATTAGTATTTCATAAAGCTTCAAAAATGTAAATGTTAATTTCTCCTGTAACTTTCTGTCTGTGGCTTGATTTTAATCTTTGATGCCATATGCTTCTGAAATACGGGGAGATTGTTTTTCTTTCCACAATCTATCTTTATTATTATTTTTAACATTACTAATCTATGAACTACTTCACAAATCTATGGGCATCTTTTACCTATATTACGAAAACTTTTTAGTTTCTTCAGTTTGAGATTGTGTCTAAAATGGTGCACCAATAGTAATTACAGTTAATGCGCTAAATATTAAAGCTATAATCTAAAATAACAATAATTTTTGACAATTTCCCATCTTAATCTTTTAGATAAATATATTAGAAAGGAAAAAATCCAAGTATTCAATGTTAAAAAAAAAACAATTATTAAATAACGAAATAATATTGACTAAATATTAACTTATTGCATTAATGTAATTGCCCAAAATTATCTTCCATAAATTGAAATGTTTAATTTTTACGAAAGCAATTTACAATTTTCTAACTTCTAGGAATTAAATTCTAAAACTGTTATACCTGTGTTTTTGGACACACAACCTGCGATACAACCATGGTCAGAAAAAGCAATGATTAAATTAGTGAACAAATTAATGACATACACACCTACAAAATGTTCAGACAATTTTGTTGATAAAAGGAAAAGAAAGTTTGCATAACAATTGTTCTTTTAAAATAAATATTCCTATTATTTTGTCTTGGAATACAAACCAAAAGTTGCAGCTATAGAAAACATACTAGATTTGTTCATCAACAAAAAAGATGCAAATACCTATTCTGAGAGTTATAACTTCTTTTTTTCTGTAATGTCAAATGTGAAACCATTTTTTTAAAAAGAAACATGCATAATTCTTAGGGACACAAAGGAAAAGCACAATATATCCAAACAATTAATATATTGAGGCGTTAATGTATTTCTTAATTCGATAATATACCACGAAATAAGAAATGAAATGAATTAATATTCATTATTTTACAAGATTAACAAATAAATTTATGCTAAAAACTAAAAGATCGTTTACAAAAATTCTATGTTAAGATGCAACAGAGAATCTTGATAGATGCCAGATTACTTTATGCAAAACAAAAGTAAATAAAGACATGCTGCAGATTATTTTCATATATCCAAAACAGATTCGCACAACAGTTTCTTCTACTGGGTTTGGGTTAGCAGTTAAACTGCTCCGCAGTATTAGAGCATCAAGAATTAACTTATTGTTAAAGCTTAAGAGCCCCAGAAATTTTTTAAGGAAAGAATAGTGAGCTTTCAGTATTTTTTTGAAGGATGAAAACTATGCTATTTGTGCTAATAAACAAAAAATATTACTTAACGATTTCCCATTGAAGTATTAATTAAAGATAAAATTGTATTTAAAGGAAAAACCGCTCGCAAACGATATAAAAAGCAAAAACTCTCAAATATATCCTTTGAGATAATCAAGAACAAAAAACAAAGCTGAATTAAAAGGAAAAAAAAAACTATTTAAACCTAAGTGTAAAGTGAGAAATTCTGTCTTTCATGGATCCTTCGATGAGGCATTCAGAAGCCTCAGCCAACCCTTTTTCGGTGATAGCACTTGTAATTTCGTCTACAGATTTTCCTTTTAAACAACATATAAATAATAGTCGTTTTGTAACATAATTACGGAGATTTTGGAAAGACACAGTTCCTTTTGGAGGCTTTATATAAAGCGCCATACCGAAAGTAAAAAAACACATAACATTTTATCTGTTGCCAAATTAATATAAAGAAAATCCATGAAAGTTGTAGTGCTAGGCTGAAAGGCTAAATTGGCTCAGCTTATATTCGTATAGAGCTACCGGTTGGACCGCTTACCACTGACGTCATCACTCAACCGACCGGGTTACCTATTATATTAATTCGAATACAAACCCCCGTTTCCTACAGGAACTCTAGGGCAGGAATTCAAGTGAAACAGGCGATCGCAAATTGCAATTGCTACTGGAAGTCGAATTTCATTAGAACGTTTCTCGACAAAAACATCGTGACGTGAGCGTGACGTTTGCCTATGAAAAGAGCTAGATAAAACGTCACAGCCTACTTGGCGAATAAGAGGAGATCGCTGACTGCTTGTGAGCTCTTATTGGCTCCACCCGTAGTGACGTCAGTGCCAAGTTAAGTTGCATTCTAGCGATTAGCATTTATAGCTACTGCAACTTATCCAAATTTGGGAATTTGCGATTGCAATGGTGGTGGAGCCAATAAGGGCTGCGTTCAGAGTATTCGCCCGGGCGTTTAAGCAGTGATGTCATAAATAACTTCCCGGGTCGAGCCCGGGAAGTTGTGGTCTGGACAGCACTTGTGCCATTCGGGAAGAAACAACATAGCGGACAGCAGAAAGTAACGTGCCGGTCAATGCAGGAACAATCCTGCATTTGCTCCTATATTTTGGCCCAAAATGATACCATTCTTAAACTTGGCGACAATTATTGTTCATCTTCCGTCATGGTTAGAGATGCAAAGGGTGGAAAAAACCCAGTTTATTCCCGGGAAAAAACCGGGTTTTTTGGGAAGGGAATTTAGGAAATTCCCGGGAGTTTTAGGAATTTTCAAAGTGTTAAGAAATTTTGGTTTTGAAATTTGTATTTATTACCCTAATTAGATATATTCAAAAGATATTTCTTATCTTTTGAATATATCTATTCTTTCTAAAAGTGCAACTAATTGCTTATCTCTCGCAATCATTGCTTCTCCACGTGTTAATTGATGGTTTTTTTTAAATAAAATGTTTAGTATTTTATGTAACTAACATAACTTTTTTTTAGATAACTAACATAAAAGTTTTTTCAATGTTTGTCATATATTTAACCTCTTTTAACCCCTTCCAGGCTCATTTTATTTCGGGATTACGGATCAAAAAATGTCAATTTTTTTATGCTTATTTTCATACATACATATCTTTTTAAACATAATAGCATCATTTGCATGCAACATTTCCTAAAAATAAATGTAAAAATATCTATTTAAATAAATGAGTAATAAATGAGTATTTACCTGTAAAGTTGGCTTTCTGTATGGCAGAAATCATTATACTTTGGAGTTGGCGCCTACTCTTGTCTTAAATCTACAGCTCAAAACACTGTATAGTTATGTTATCTAGTTGCAACAATAGTGAATAAAAGCATCCGAAACTATAAAAGGGACATGTGGAATAATTCGGGAAGGACTGGTTGTGCAGTGTTAATTTTCACAGTGCCCGAGCTACACTCGGGATGAGCCAGAATGGAACATTTCGCTTGCCCGAGTCCAGCTCGGGAAAAGCCGGAAAGAGGTTAAAACATCCCTTTATTTACTTTGTTCCAATAGACAAGGTTGTCTGTGTGGTTTTTACCGAATTAAAAAATTTTTTCATCATTACTTTTTTTTCTGTCTTTTTTTAAGAGCTCCAAAGGTGACATTTAATAATAGTACTGTTTTGAAAGTTATTGCATTTTTAACTCAAATAATGACGTAGTCTTTATTTTTTACTCACACATTAGGCATAACAACTACGTAAAAAATTGCTATGTCTGTTTACATTCAAAATTTCCAATGTTCCCCAAAATTCCGGGTTTTTTCCCCAAAATTCCCGGGTTTTTTCCCGGCTCTCAAAAACTACGGGTTTTTTGCATCTCTAGTCATGGTTGAGCGTGGGATCGAAATGACTTATCGAATTTAATGAGAAATATGTTATTTTAAGTGAAGGAACTTACGATGAAATAGGCCTAACAGTAAGTAAAGAATCTGATCGATCTTGCTTATCTGACAGGATTGTTCCAGCAATGACCGATTCTCAATAAAATATATCCTTTCAGATTCATCACAGTAAATAGCGTGCGTATTTTTGACCATTGTGTGTGTATTTTCAAGATTTTGTTTTAGTCACTCTTCGTTCGCGTTTAGAAACTCGCGATCGGTTAGGACTCTAGGTCGACCGATCGCGCCCGCTCGTGTTTAGAAACTCCGGTCGATGACGTCAAACACTGCCCACCCATGTTTGTCGTGGTCGTAGCGGGCACGACCGGAGCGCCCGACGATTTGCGCCGGGCAAAAAGGTCACATGATCGGGAAGTATCGTTTGCGCGTAAATAGTGCCATTTTTGACTTTTGATTTCGCACCGAAGCAAGCGAAACTTCAACATGAGCACTATGACGCAGGTTTTTGTGTGTAGCGTCTGCCAACAAATGTTTGCTGACAACGAAAGTTGTCTTTTACACATGAAAGAGCATACGTTGGAGCCAGAACAAAATCAAACACCAGTTTCTTGGACCTCGGAGATGGTCCACCTGTTGGTGGCAGAATTCAAAGCTGCCGAGAAAAAATTTCAGGACCCCCAAGTGCAAGCAAAACAAGTAAGTAACACTTTTTCTTTGCTCCCTTTTTTTTCAAGCAAAGTACTTAAACTTTTTGTTCCAGTATTTAAAATTGCAGTACTTGCGCCAGTATTATTATTTTAACTTGATATACAGACTTCACATTCGATTTGTTTTCAGTTTTTTTTTTTTTGTCAAAATTGTTTGAATGAGTTGTTGAAGGTGATTTTAATGTAGTCAACAACTTGTGCACTTTTTGTTTAGGTTGTTTTTTGTTGCACTTACATACTCCTGAAAATCTTTTAAAAAATTCTCATTTGTTTCTTTGCACTGTAAGGTAGAATCTTTCAAAAGCTGTTGCAGCCTATTTACCTTAGTGTTTGGTATACTGTAGTGGAGTTAATGTATTGTTTTCACCAGTACATAATCTTTGATAATATGTACAATTCTACTGTTGAATTTTAGTTTAGTTTTGTGTCTCAACATTTTATTTACTTCTAAATCATCCATAATACCAGCCACTTTTATAGCCTTAATATGCGGGCGGCCAGTGCTTTGCTTTTCAATATTAGATTGCCATGTGGTGACAAAAGTTCTCACCTTTTTATTTTTATTTTTTTTTTCATATGCAAATGCTGAAGTCCATATTTATAGAGATATTTCTACAAATTCTGCAATTAAAGTTTCAATAAGAGATGGTAATAATGACTATATTGACATGTGACCACAAAATAGAGCAAATTCTTGTTTAATTTAAATTTTTGTTCTCGATCATTCAATGTGAATTTCTGCCAGTACATTTTCTGTCATGTAATTTTTGCCTTTTGTTTATAGGTATGGCGTATGATAGCCGGAAATTTTAACGCACTGGGCTACCAGTTAACTGGTACCCAATGCGACGAAAAGTGGCGGGGTCTAAAAAAGACTTATAGGGCCAAGAAGGACGCAGGTTCCCGGTCAGGAGCAGGGAAAATAAAGTGGCCCTATTTCCTGCTCCTGGACGAAGTCTTGCAGAATATGCCAGACGTAAGCCCTCCTGCACTCATCGAAAGTTCCCATGGGGAAGTTTTGATTAGCAGTAAGTTTTAAAATTTTCATATGATTATATTCCTAATCTGTTCTTTTAAAGAAATTTTAATTGCAAACATAATTCAGTAACTAGAGAGACTGGAAAACTAGAGAAGTGACATATGAGGTATCATTAAATATGCTG
>JAXGGA010023929.1:0-12803 GCA_038373865.1 Uloborus plumipes
TCATTACCTTCAATGGCCCATTCAACCCCATAGGTGGGGTTGAATGGGCCAAGATTCAAAATTTTTATTTTCTATTATAATTCATTATAGACAGGTGCTAATCCAACTTTTATGACTTTTTTAGATAGCCAGATAAGTAAAGTAACTAAAACATCAATTTAGAGTTAAAACAAAGTGTTAGAAAAAATTAACAAAAATTCAGAACCAAAAAGTGACCCAGTCATTACCACTCTCCCCTAAGTGCTTTTTTGCGAACTTATTTTTCATAAAATTAAACTATTTTAAAATGATATGCTTAAAATTGATCACAGATGCCTTCTGTAATGTTACTTTGCAAAAGTTAAGTCAAGTAAGGTCGTATTTTGCTCCCATATATGCACAGTGTCCCATAAACAGGACGTTAAATAACTTAATAAATATGATAACGGCGATCTATTTTACGACTAAAATGTATGTAAACCATTCCAAGTAAGAGTTTTAAGCCGATAAAAATTGAAAAAAGTTGTTAAAAAAAACTTGGCCATAACTGAAGCTATTTGACAGATGATTTAAAAAATAAAATTAAATTAAAAAAAAGTAAATAAATAAAAAAGCTCCTAAAGCATACACACAAAACTGCATTTGTTTTTGACAGATGAAGTTTTCGATTTCAAAGAATGCCATTATGTACTAAAACAATTGTTGCTCTTTTTTGCAAAACATTCACCTTTTTTTCGTTTTTCAATACCCTACAGTTTGATCTGTACAGTCTTTGTCTGCCATCTCCTCATATTTATTATCAACAGGCTGCAACAACTTACGACTGTCAGCCCGATGCAATGTCACAAAGTGACGTTTTCACGAAGTGATTGCAGTGATGACACGTGAAATATTTTACAAATGTGTGACAATGTGCCTTCCGTAAGACGTCACACCCGAGTTCTGTCCCTTTGTGACTGTGACCATGGTGACTTCCATTGATGTTCCTGTAACTTTGCTGTGACATTCTGTGCTACCAGATTACGGGAGACCTACTACTGTAGCTGAATTAACGTACCACATATGTAGCTGACAGACACAGTTTTCCAAAGGTTTAATTTCATGGCCGGTGTCAATAATATAACTATTTTTACAGTCGTTGCCCATCCAAGGTTTTTTCTGATTTAACGTTTCACTTCAGATTTCCCAGGCTTTTTTAGCCCTCAAGTCTTAGTTATCTTCTTTTCCAATAGCTGTTATTTTCGAAGTGGCAACGTTCCATTTAACTTTTCGTCTGCGTTTATTTTGATTCAGTATTCAGTAAGGATGCACCGATAAGCAAATTGGCCGATTACCGATTACCGATTAATCGGTAGAGCCGATTAATGATTAGGATTATTATTTTTGATATTACAAATTTCACCCTCACCGTTTTTTCCCATTTCTTTTGCAATTCCGATTTCAGAAATAGCTACTTATTTATTCCTGAGAGAAGATTTGTTTCTCCATTTTTCAAATTTTCTCAAAATATATTTAATTTCAAAATTTTATCAACTTTCTTTGAACCAATTATCATATTTTTTGTGAATAAAATTGCATAAAGAGCCTAGACATGAAAATTATTTAAAACAATTAGGGGGAAGCTGTATTGAGCACTTTAATTTAAGGGTGTTCTTAATTCAAATTAATTTTTCAATTATAAGTTGCTATTTATTACAAGTCTTTTATTGTTTGAAAATTAGAGGTTATCTAAAAGCATTAAGCTAAGGAGAAAAATATCGACACATGAAAAACGCCGCAACATTGTTAAAATGTGTGTATTTATTCAAAATTGGAAGATTAAATTATTAAATCATTTGTATCAACTGAGAGGACTATTATTATTATTATTGCTATTTTGCATTTCATTCTTTGAATTATTATTATTTTTTTACTTACTACACTACACTCTCGTACTACATGTTATGCTTATGTTTGCAGAAAATTAGCGATTTCTTGTTTACGAATTTATCCATCATACTTTCTTATTCAAGCATCCTTGAAAGTTTTTTTTTTTTCTTTTAACATCTGACTGATTATAAATGAAATAAAATATTTATGTTTTCGTATTCCAATTGAAAAATCTCAGAAATTTAATAGAGAGTTTTCTTTCAATATTCCAATCAGTTTTACGCATTGTATGCAATATTTGTTTGGTTTTTACTTTGTTCACTTTCATACTGCATGTTGTTCCAGAAAATTACATTAATTTACTGTTGATACAACTGTTTATCATAGATTCTTAGTGAAGATATACTTTATTAAGTAATATTTTAAAAATATTATTTTCGCCGATTAATCGGCAAGTTAGCCGATTAATTGGTGTATCCCTAGTATTCAATTTTAGTAGTGCAAATGAAACTCGTTTTATAAAATAATCACTGCACTTTACATACATGATGAGCGTATTGCAAAATAAAAAAACAACAAAACTTAAGGTTGCGTAAAAAATGCTGACAAAAAAGAGATAAATAAAGTAAAAGGAATTTTCACTTATTTTCGGAACACGAGTCAAGATAATTGAAATAAGAAAAGTACAGTTATAAAAAGAGTGTTTTCTACCAAAGGATCGTTCATACTTCTTTTGTAAAATAACTAAAATATTTCAAAAGACCTCTTTTTCCAGAGGAAATAAGAGTTTTTAAGCCGAGAAAAAATGTGCTAATGGACTCTGGAGAATCTGATTTTTCTCTGCTACAGCACCCTCAGTCGCGGCCTGATTACTGAACAGGCCAACTAGGCCGCGGCCTAGTGCTCCCATAATTTAGGGGCCCTAAAATGGCAAAAATTGCTGTAGTAAATGCCTAAATTTGTCTTATCGTATGCCTAAAATTGTAAAGTCTCAGTATACAGGGGGCCCCAAAAAAGTATTTGGTCTAGGGCCCCATACTATCTTAATCGGGCCCTGCCCTCAGTGACGGTTAATTTCCGCAACTGACGTCATGTGAATAGGACCCATTAAGCAGTAGTGGAATAAAAGTTCAAAGATGGTTAAGCTAATAGAAAATGCTTTTAAACTACTGTTACTACTACTATCACATACATTGAAAACTTAAATTCTAGATCATATAGGATATTCATATTTTCATAAGATTTCTTCTTAACAATTAAATGCGTGCGTAAAATTTAAAATTTCACTTTTTTAAGTTACTTAAGCTATTTTTAGTTTTCATACTAGTAATTTATTAACTAATTCAACAAGGCTTAATACGCTTGTTCAGTTAGTTATTTATCTTCTTCAAACAGCTAAAAAAACGTGATCACAAGAGCTAAATTTCGAAGATTTTCTCTGTTTTGAGCAATAAGTTACAGCATGTCGTCGCTGATTTTCAAGACTAGTGTTTGCTTTTTCACTCATATCATTGTAATCCGAAAACTAATGTACCCTGCAGAAGAATGATTAAAATCTTCCAATTTTTATATACTCTAGATGTTCTGTGTATTGATACAAATATCACAAGTAATCCAAAATTAAACCTAAATGTATTTCAAAAATTTCATTACATTCACCATGAGCGCCCTCCCCTCAGAGCTCCCTGAAAAAAAAGTAAAGAGTAAAAACCTACTGAAACAACTCTCCTAAAATTTTCTTTGCTGCAGTTTGCGACACAAATCCCCCTGGTGGGCATTTCCGCATTCATTACTCTCTTACTAGCGTTTGATCACCTCTATTTTAAGATTTCATTCTTAAAAAAGTCAATCAATAAAGCTTGCTCAGAATAAAGTAACTATTATTCAGTTTACTCGCTTATTTAGCCACGCACATAAACCCAGTCTCAGATATCGAAATCATGAAAACATTTCCACAACCAATTGACCAAGCTTGAAACGAAATGAAATAAAATTGGGAACTACTAATTCGTATCAATAAGCAACAAAGTGGCGACCGACCACGCCGAATCTTTCTGGCAGGGAGCCAGGAACCGTCGTCCTGTAGTAGCACGCAGTACGGCTATGCCTCTGCTACATTAACGAGCGTATATCGATCCGGCTGTTGTAGAGAGAGAGACAGGGTCATGATGTAGCTGCTGAACCGTTTGCTGCCACTGCCGGATTGGATTGTTTGCAAAGCACGATGAATCAATCAGTCTGAGGAAAAAATAGTCTTCAGGAACTTATTAAAAACTCATATCTCCCAAAACTGTAGGATTTTCATAACTTCTCTTAATGCAAGTAATACAAAATAATAAAAAACATGAATTCATCTCTGACATATTAAATTTTTCTGAATCAAAGATTCCAAACAGGTAGCAACACACTTGTTTTAAATAATTTTTACATGCTACCCCCTTTCTTTACGAATTTCCATGCCTTGTAATTACCTTATGTTTCTAAAACTTATAGGTCTACATAAACTTCAGACCGCATTTTTCAGATTGTCTATTCACTATCGTACGAAACGGTACTAGTAAAATGAAACAATTTAAAAGTTATACCACAGTGCACAAAACAACCGTCAATGAAGAAATTATGTATAAAGTAAAAAAGTTGCAGAACTGAAATCCATATTAAAAAAAAGTTTTTTAGCGACCTTTGGTACCTTGAACTTGAACACCCCTTATACCTTTCAGCCAAATTTGGTCGAGGTTCAACTTAAACTGTGGATTTGTGTAGGGAACATACATACACCAAACACGTATATTCTCTTATACAATTAGTTACCGCCCATAAGCCAGCGCTAAAGCAGAACTGAAGCAAATACACCCACAGCTCGAGCATGACACAATGAGGCCGCGGTTTCGACCTTATTTTGAACTCTTCAGTCAGGAGTAGGCAATAATCGAGCTGGAGGCAGACATCCTCTTATTAATTGAGCTGTACTATCGAGCTATGGGTGTATTTGCTTCAGTTCTGCTTTAGTCCTGGCTTATGGGCGGTAGCTCATTGCATAATACTCAGCTTTTGCCTTCAATTTCGAGCTGAGCCGTACCATGGTTTGCGGACGCTCGCTGGTGAGGTAAATTCATTTTATCTACCAGTTTGAAGGCAGTCTTGGCTACAATAAGGACAAAACCGCGGAATCAGGTTATCAGGATCGAGTTGTGGGTGTATTTGCTACAGTTCTGCAGTAACTCATTGCATAAGAGAATTCACGTGTTTGGGTGTATGTATGTTCCCTATACAGATCCACAGTTTGCGTTGAACCTCGACCAAAAAGTACCAAAGGTCGCTACAACGTGCGAGAGAAAACGGCATTCAGATTTTGATAGGTGTAACTCTTGCTTAGCTACGAAAATAGGCTTCTTGAAAATACATCATGCATTTTTGCTTAAAACGTTATTTCATATTAACAATTTTTAAAATTTCCGGTTCTAAGTTTTTGTGGCAAAAACTGCTAATCATTACTTTAGAAATTTTAATTGTTCCGAGACTTATTTTGCTTCGTTTATATTTAATTAAATAATACAAATTGTGGTATTTCACTATTCTCTTATGGGTATTTCACTATTTCTCTCATTTTTTTATTCACAGGACAACACACATGAATGATTTTCAATACTGGTGAAGAAAAGAACACCTAAAGCAAGGTAGGAATCAAACCCATTACCTCCAGCTTAGAAGATGCAGCTTCTACCACAAACATGCTCACATGTCTATTTTGTTGTAGTGCGCAGTCTTCATACCAACCGGCGAAGCTGCAGTACTTCCCTACTTTTTTATTATTACTTCATCTCGTGTTGGCTTTTGTTTCTTGCTGGGTTTATAGTAGACTCTGATAAGAGTCTACTATAAACCCGTTGAAGCATGGCGTTAAAATGTTTATTTCTTTTTCGGAATTAATCTTTTCACCGAGTCGGACGATTTAAATACTTTCTAATCTTTTATCGTACCACCTTCCTCGCATTTGCGCATGCCTGAAGTCTCTTCTGATTTTCTCATAACAAATGGAAAATGCAAAGTAACATTCAACCAGAAAGTAAAAACTGAAAGCACCGGCAAGTGCGTCTCCTAAGCTATCACCCCTTTTTCAAATGGAAGCGTTCATGACTGCCAGGTGCGCCTTTCGAGGTTGGACAGTACCAGACTTTATCCGGCTTCACATATACATAAGGCCGCGAACAAAATGGTCTTGACTCTTAGAAAATGCATAAAAGATTTACAAAACAGAGAGAAGGAAATATCGCCGACGGCACCAAGCCCCTACAAATTAAATGAACTGTCGCCAAGAGAGTAGTGAAGTGATTAAGACGCTGGGCTCTCCCGCTCTAAGACGCAGGTTCAAACTTGGCTCCAGTCAGTGGAATATCAAGATGCAGAAAATTGGCATCGTCTATGTCCTTTTGTTATGAGACATGTAAAAGATCTCTCGAGTGCTCATTCGGCATGGAGTATGTCGAGGAAACACTAAATTTAGTAGTGCAGTTTCGTATCGAATAGAGCCCAGGCGCCCCCGTCTAGTGGGGAAACTGGGTTTCAAAGTTATCGTGGCAATGACCTTCACGTATGATAATAACACATGAAAGAATGGCTGCAGGTCACGGGGAATACAGTAGGTCTGCAAATGTTTAGTTGACAATACGCAATGTCGTTTTATTCAGTTTATTCACAACACAGCTTTCAAGTTTGTATACTTGGTCAGACAGGACCAATTTTTGAGCTCATGTCCAATATGACAGACAGTACCAGACAGGAACATAGTGTAGGACGGAATTTACTCACGGAGAAGGAAGTTACAACCAGAATGAGGAGCGGAATCGAACCAGCCTCCTCTGTACTACGAGAATGACTCACGACTAAACTGCTCAAACGAGGCCCAAATTCCATTTGAAATAAACAACAACCAAGCAGTTTTTTTTATTCAGAAGCCATCAGCTTCGACATGCATGAGAACTGCGTAATATGCGCCTTGCCTCCTGACAAACACAACAAATTTCCGGCACATAGAGGTTGAAATAACATCCATGGTCAAGGCGGGACTCGAACCCGCGACCTCTTTCTTACAAGGAGAATACTCTACTTCTAGGCCAGTAAGGCCCCCAAACAAACGTATGAAATGGTAACTTACCTGAGAAGAGGGAAGCTACGGCTGCCACAATGAAGGAAATGACAACTGCGGGTCCTGCTTTGTTGTGCGCAACCATACCGGCGACTAAATACATTCCGGTACCTACGCAACTACCTACACCAAGGGATGTCAAATCTACTGTAGTCAGCACTTTCTGCAAAGAACAAGAAATGAAGAAAATGTTACTTCAATAAATTAAGGTAAGGCAAAACATACAATTTTCAAGTTCATTCTGAAGGTATTTGAATCCTGTAATTTGAATGTGTACCTCGCGCAACTTACGCTAATAACTACAATATGAAACAGTTTTAATTACATAAAATAGTGCAACATCATTAAACGCAATAAACCACGAAATTGAACTTTGTGAAAGTGTTATACAGTGATCGCTGCTTATTGAAATCACATTCGCTCTAAGAACATTTAAATCTATAAAGCCGTTGATTTTATAAACCGGCATACCTACACTTCAAAAATTTTAAATTTCAATTACCTGAAAAAGAATTAAATTGCAATATTTATATATAGTTCAAAAATTTTCAAAATACAGTTAACTAAATATTATTTACTGTTTTTTAGCACGAGGGTCCCTAAATATTAGGACGTTGCTGTTTGAACAGAGCTTGAAAGTAAAAATTCAACGTCGTTCATTAAAAGTTCTTATAATTTTCAGCACTATCTCCTCTCAGCTCTAAAGTGCATCATGTAACATAAAGGGCTTTGTGTTGAAGAGGGCAAATTTGGCACTGTGATTTTTTCATCTTCCGAGACGATTTTTCACTTCTTGGTTCTACATAAGTTTGGAATTTATCATATCTGCAACAATTTTCAACATAATTATAACTAAATTATAACTATCATTTCAAATTTTATCATACACTTCCCAAAAACTTGATTTTATAAAACGGCGATAGTGATTTTATTAAAAGATGGTTTTACCATGTTTTTATATTTTAATGATTCGGTTCCTGTAGGTTTAATTTTAAAAAGCGACTGATTTTATAATCCAGTGATTTTATTAGTGGCGGTTACTGTATTTGTTAAAAGTTTTCATTTTAGTAAAATGGTGCAAGCTTGTCAAAATCTAAACCTCCGAATTATGATGTTCTTGATATTCAAACGTTTTAGAAATATGAAGTAGCTTTCACACTGTTCTAAATTGTTTCAAGATCATAAAAATCTTAACGTCAAAACTAAATTCAATTGACATTGGCTAATATATTATTGAATTATGAAATTGGTATCACCGTACAAAAAGAGTGAAAAATCATAAAAAAAACTGTAAAATTCGGATTTGAGATTTAATTGACATAAATGATAATATTTGCAATCTCTGATGAAGTTATTTGATTATTTTCCGGTTTAATGTTCTTTGATCATCTATTTAATTTATTGCAGTTTAAAAGCTCTCTTTCAGATCAAGCTGCCGCAGGGGCGGATGCGAGCGATGGGCGATAGGGGTAATCGCGTTATTCTCAGCTATTTATTACATGCGGTTAGCTAAGAATAAAAACAGGAAAATTTGTCAATTTTTTTTTTTTTTTGAATTTTAAGTCCTTTAGATTTTTTTGCAGTATTCATTTAATTTATTCATATATTTATTTCCTTTTTCTGCATTTTCTCCCAAACAACTGAATCTCTTAACTTTTTATGTCCTAAATTAATTTAATAGTGAATTGTTCTTTTTTTTGGTTTTTTGAATTGCCAATACATCAAAAAATATTTTTACCGAGCTTAAAAATTTTGGAATTTTTCGGGGTCTAAGGCCCCCTATGCCTTAAGACCCCCAAGAGAACTGTTCCCGATCGCATGTACCATCTGTGAGCCTCTGAGCGAAGTACAAGGAGTGGTACTCAAAAGCTTGAGCATGATTCCAGCCATTTTGGATTCATAAAACTAAATTGATATAAGCGGGACTTCTAAGTCCCGTCGGGGCATAAAGCTCATATCGCTGCTTGAAATGAACAGTGGCATATTTGCAAAACACTACTTTTCACTAGAGCGTTTGAAAGTTTTTGCAGTAAAACGGTATTTTGAAGTAAAATGGTATTAAGGGTACTTATGCCGAATCAACTTACAGAGACATAGATGTTCCTCCTCCAAGCAATTTCTTCAGAACTGACGCAATGGTGGCTGTGTCGTTGTTTACTAGTAGAAGCGTGCCAAAATAATAACTATGCACAACGACACCAACGATTGCTGCGTCATATTTTGAAACTAGAGATATGCCGATATTATCACAAGAAAGAGTAAAAAATAAATAATTTTTTGATGTAATAAAAAAAATCGATTTTTGCAGATATGCCACTGTTCATTTCAAGCAGCGATATATGAGTATCATGACTTGTATACTATTATTAAAGACGTATTATTCAGTTATAATTAGTGTAGAAGAATTTAATTTAAAATTTCAAGAGCAGCACGAGAAAAAATTGGTCCAATGCGGGAATGTATTTTATCAGGCATGCGAATTTGAATAGGGAAACATTTTTTTGAAGCAGCTACACCCACAGCTAGATCATGACATCCTGAGACTGAAGTTTCGTCCTCACTATGGACTCCTCAGTCAAGAATTGTCAATAATCGAGCTGGAAACAAAAATCATTTTATTATAGCCAAGATAGCCTTCAAACTTGTAGATAAAATGTATATTTCCTTACCAGTGAGCGTCCTCAAATCATGGTACGGCTCAACTCATAAATTGACGGCATAAAGCTGTGTGATGTGCAATAAGTTACCGCCCATTAGAAATGGCTAAGGCAGAACTGAAGCAACTACACGCACAGCTCAATCATAACAATGGGAGGTAACTTATTGCATATTGCTCAGCTTTATGTCTTCAATTTACGAGTTGAGCCGTACCATGGTTTGAGGACCCTCGCTGGTAAGGTAAATAAATTTTATTTACCAGTTTGAAGGCTATCTTGGCTATAATAAAATGATTTTTGTCTCCAGTTCGAATATTTGCTATTGCTGAATGAAGAGGGACGAAATATGACCAATAAGGACGAAACTGCAGTCTTAGGATGTCACGATAGAGCTGTAGGTGTAGTTGATTCAGTTTTGCCTTAGCCCTGGCTAATGGGCAGTAACTTAATGCATAAACCTTTTTTTGGTCTGGAAATATTTCAATGCATCATTTGCAAAATACCTTTGAACAAGACTAAAATATTTCCCAACTACGTTACTACATCTATTTTAACATTAATCCTAAATTAACTACATTTTTCAGACTATTTAAATAAATGTGGTTCTGATACGCTAAACCAATCTATAAATGCTGTCATATAAGCGCTCGTTCAGTTCCAATATTCGCCGACTGCTCATGTTTGGGGAAGCCATCAATCAATTTAGCTAAATTTTCGAGTCATAAAAGCATGCCTTGGAAAGTTTCCAAACGCAAATTCCCTTCCTGAAGAGCTAGTATTTTATGCAATTTGAAATCTTGGCCAGAGACAGAAACCCATAAATATTCATTGGATAGCGAAAATAGGGAAATCTTTGAATAATATGAAGATAGAAAGAATGAGTTAAAAAAGAAACCTTTCTGCAAGGAAAAATTTGTTGATTGATCTGATAGAATTGAGACATCCTCCAGAATTGTCCTAAGATTTTTAGTTTTGTTTTGGTCAAATTTGTGGACAAGATGTTATTTCAAACTTCGCCGATGAACTTTTACTTTATTCTTTTTAACTATGCTGCTTCTCTGTGAATGGCAAAAATGTTGAAGACGGACGAAATATATTTTTGTACTTGCGTTTCATATTTAACAGGAAGATTGATGCAATATTATTTTATGGATTTAGAGCACAAAATTATCATACAAATTTGATCTGATTGCAATCATTAGGGTCACCTGGGGTAATTCCTGGTCAAAAAGCATTAACATCCAATTATCACAAAATCTATCTAAGTTAGAGTTACAAATTTTGGTATGGAGGAAGCACATTGGGATGTCCATCGAATAAAATATTCATGCTATCAACAATACATAATGAACTTGAGTAATTGTCGTTAATTAGTGACCAGGAATTACCCCAGAGATGGGGTAATTCCTGGCCACTTACGGGGCAATTATTGGTCACTCAAATGATTGATGAAAATGCATACATTTTGTAAGCACATTATTAATACAAGTTATTAAACTAATTAGATAAAGAATTTATTTATATATATAGCTAATTAAACACTGTATTTAGTTTTTTTAAGGAAGAATGCAATTGTTTTCAACATAATAGCTTTACTTAATAAAACTTAGCCAAAATACTTTTTATACACTTTGTATGCAATAGCTACAGCTTTTATATCTGTTGTGAATGAATCTTCACCTACCAAATAAATAGGTCCATAAAAAATATGGTGCACATGCACCATACACACTGAGCACATGCTTCTGTCTGTTATGAACAGGTTAAGGTGAACAGTTAAGTGAATAGTACAATGCAGTTACAATTAAGCATTTTTCTTAGTATAATTAAGAATAATTATTAAAACTTATAAAATAATTGGATGAAATTTAACAAAGAAAAATTCAGTATATTGTATACTTATCATTAACAGATAAGAATGTTACATTGCGGTTACAGTTAACTTTGCAGTTAAGGCTCACAGAGTTACATATAGTTTAAATCAATAACATATGTCAATAATAGGTGAAATAATAATCCATAAATATTAAAAAAAGGACTGACCAGGAATTACCCCACTGACCAAGAATTACCCCAGTAGCCAGGGGCATTATTTGGAGCCTTCCTGCAAATTATTCAAAACAATAATGGTAAATCCAAAACTATTTTTCAGTAACTGACATGGTACCTAATTCAACCAAAACAAGAAGTTCTGTCAAGAACTAAACGAGCCTACTTTCCCGTACATCGAAATCGGCATTGTAGCATCTGAGCAATATTCTCTTGATTATCTGAAACTGAAAATTATGTCAAACATACCTCTATAGCACTTAAAGCTGATTTCTAAAAGCAAAATATACCCCTCTCATCAGATGAAATAGACACGTAAAAATTAAATAAACGAGTCAATTAAGTTTTGTCGCACCTTTTAAAGAATGTAACTGTTATAGTTCTTCCGTAGAAAAATTCCACAATCGTTTTCAAAAGAAAAAAAAAATAAACAAATAAAATAAAAGTACAAAGAACTTCAAAACACATTTTATCAAAGAAAGAAAAAAAAAACTCGTTCGTTAATAAAATGTCTTGAATTTCGTTTTTAATCCGTTGCCAGTTGTTAAATATAAATAAAGAATAAAATGCTCTCGTGAATGAAAAATTTTTGTTAACAAAAAAAAAAAATATCGTCTGCCAAAAAAAAATCATAATAATAATAAATTAAACAAAACAAATAAATAAATAAACAAAAAATCGTCTGCCCAGTCAGTCATTTTTTTCTGAGCCTGCATTTCCGCCATGTCTGCGGAGTCGGAGTCGGAATCAGAGTCCTCACAGAAGGTTATTCAGAAAAGTACTTTACAATACATTATTTATCAAAACCATTTTCTTACAAAGTTAGTTTGAAGGAAATCCGCCTTGAAATTCAGAATCAGCATTCAATTTAAATTTCTCCGTAGGCGCTCATGTTAAAAATTTTTCTGAACGGTTCATCATTGAACGAAAAATTGTTCAAATTGAAAAGTGAAATATGGGAAGGAGCCTCTTCGAGATCTTTCGAACAAAAAAAAGTTTATTCAATTCCGACGGTTCACTTAAAAGTTATTAGGTGGGGAAAGGTTGTTTGAACGGTCAATGTTGAACGAAAAAAATGTTCAAATTGAAAATTTAAATACGGT
>JAXGGA010023930.1:0-12800 GCA_038373865.1 Uloborus plumipes
TCGGCCAAATTTTTGCCAATTAATCAGCAAAAAAATATTTTTTTTAAATATTTTTCAAAGCATACCTTCAATTAGAAACTATGATGATTTAACTTTAGTAAACAGTGAATATCTTTTCAGCAAGCATTACTATAAAATTATTGTTAATTCTATTAACAATAATATGAAAAATTAGCTGAAAAAAATTGGATGAAATTTTTGAAATTACTTTTGGAAAAGTTAGGAAAATGGGGCAAAAAATAGTATTTTCAGAAATAAATTAAGCACTGGTATTTCCAAAAATTGATATTGTAAAAAAGAAAAAAGTGATGTAGAAATTGATAATTTTTAAAAATTATCATTAATCAGCCAAGTCAATTAGCCGATTATGAACTACTGATTAATCAGTAATCGGCCAATTTGCTTATTGGTGCATCCCTAAAAAAGTACTGCTTTGAAAAATATTTCACACAAGTTTCAGTATTTTAACCTTTCTAAGTGTAATAAGATAAGTGTAACCTGAAATTTCAGAGCCAGTCCCCACCCATTTACATTAGATTGTCAGACACGTTACAAACTGTTTTTTCGTGCATTTTTCTCCCAAAAATCAAAACCAATTTAAAAGATATATAAAAAAATGTAACACAAAATCCTTACACTATATTGTAATTATTCCCAAAATAAAAGAATAGCAGTTTTACTTTCACAATTCACAGGAAAAAAAAATAAGTTTGTATAACTTGATAACAAAATTGCAGTTTTTTCAATCATCACACACGTTACAAGTTTTTGAAAAAATTTTATAATAAATTGTTAAAAACACTAGGAAACAATAAAAATTGTGCATGATATTAGTTTTACAAAAGGGTGTTTTTAATAAGATAATATTAACCAATGCTTGATTCTTCGATGCTGCACTACTGAATAAGAAGTTCTGTCAAGAAACTAAAACGAGCCTACTTTTCCCGTACATCGACATCGGCATTCTAGCATCTGATCAATATTCTCTTTGAAATATCTGAAAACTGAAAAATTATGTCAAACATACCTTTATAGCACTTAAAGCTGATTTCTAAAAGCAAAAATATACCCCTCTCATCAGATGAAAATGGACATGTAAAAAAACAGAGTGTCAATGATTTTAAATCAATTGATTTTAAATCAGTGATTTTAAATCACGATTTAAAATCGATTTTTTTAAAAAAAAATCATTGATTTAAATCACTTTTTATTTTAATCCTTATAAAAATTCTCTTGGGCAATCCCAATTTTCATTATTTTTTGCTATTTTTCATTTTAGAGCTTTGATTTTCCATCTAATAAAATTGAAAAAGTAATCCTACTCATCCCCCCTCCACAGATGGAGGAAGGTTACAGTTCAAAATAATGCTATTTGTTTTTGTCCAATATGTGAAATAAAGAAAATACTAATTTTTCTATACCTTGCATTAGCAACTTGTGGGGGGGGGGGGGGAGTCCTTATCAGTGGATGAAATGGAATATGATTCCATCTTTACAAAAATAAAGAGGGGGGGGGGGGAGGGTGCTGAATGAAGTGAGGATTGGGTTTGAGCTTCCTGCCCCATCTGATTTTTTTAGTTGTTGATTTTCTTAATTTCTTTTTTTTTTTTTTATTATTTTTCATTACAGTTGAAAAAAGTCATATTTAAATTTTTAAAAATTTTTTTGTATACAATTTTTCTCATTTTTATTAAAAATTTCATGTAATGCTGCTTAATGTCTTTATTTTTCTTTATTTTTTTCTGTATAGTGTTTCATAATTTTTGTTGGTATTAAAAGTGATTAAAAATCATATGCATTTGCATTGAATCCGGTTTTTACCTCATACTTTTTTTTTGGTGAAGCTTTTACTTCAAAGGTGTTTTTTGTATTTTTAAAAAAACTTGAAGGAAAGTCATTCATAAAATGTAAATTACTTAATAACTGAAGTTTAATTTTTTTTTTTTTTTTTTTTTAAAATCAAAAAAAAATAGATTTTAAATAAAAAAAAATCTAATTTTAAATCAAAAAAAAAATCCGATTTATTTGATTTTTTTTTCAAAAAATCATTGATTTTTTTTTTACACCCTGCGTGAAAAAGTAAATAAAAGTTTTTGTCACACCTTTTTAAAGAAATGTAAACTGTTATAATTCTTCCATAGAAAAAATTTTCACTATCGTTTTTCAAAAGAAAAAAAAAAATTAATAAATAAAAATGAAAGTACAAAGAAACATCGAAAACACATTTTTATCAAAGAAAGAAAAAAAAAAACCTCGTGCGTTTAATAAAATGTCTCAAATTTTTATTTTTTAATCCGTTGCCAGTTGTTAAATATAAATAAAGAATAAAAATACTCTCGTGAATGAAAAAATTTTTTGTAAACAAAAAAAAAAATCGTCCGCCAAAAAAAAAAATAAAATAAAAAAATAATAATAATAAATTAAAAACAAAAAAAAAAAAAAGAATAAATAAACAAAAAAAATCTGCCTAGTCAGTCATTTTTTTTTCTGAGCCTGCATTTCCCGCCATGTTTTGCGGAGTCGGAGCCGGAATCAGTCCTCACAGAAGATTTTTTGAGAAAAAGTACTTTACATACATTTTTTTTATCAAAAAACGTTTTTCTTACAAAGTTTAGTTTTGAAGGAAAATCCGCCTTTAAGTTCAGAATCAACATTCAATTTTAAATTTTTTCCAGGAGGCGCTTATGTTAAAAATTTTTTTCTAAATGGTTTCATCATTGAACGAAAAAATAGTTCAAATTGAAAAAGTGAAAATATGGGGAATGAGTCCTCTCCGAGATCTTTCGAACAAAAAAAAAGTTTATTTCAATTCGGACGGTTCACTTAAAAAGTTATTAGGTGGAGAAAGGTTGCTTGAAACGGTTTCAATGTGGAATGAAAAAAAATATTCAAAATCGAAAAATTTGAATACAGTAATGAAGTATCCTTGCCGAGAATCTTTCGAACAAAAAAAAACAATTTGGGACGGTTTCACTTAAAAAGTTATTAGGTGGGGAAAGGTTTGCTTGAACGGTTTTCAATGTTGAACCAAAAATGTTCAAATTAAAATTTTAAATACGGTAATAAAGTATCCTTGCCGAGATGCTTCGAACAAAAAAAAATTGTTTAAATCAGACTGTTCACTCAAAAGTTATTAGGGGTGACAGCTTGTTTGAACAGTTCAATGTTGAACGAAAAATTGTTCAAAACGAAAATGTAGATACGGGAATGAAGTATCCTTAAAAAGGATCTTTCGAACAAAAAAAAGTTTCTTCAAATTGAAAAATCAAGTATGGGAAATGAGCTGTACTCGCCGAGATCTTTCCAACAAAAAAAAAATTCGTTCAAATCAAAATGTTCATTCAAAAGTTATTAGGGGGGGGGGGGGGGACAGACAAACCGACCGACACACAGATTCCCCATCTCAATACCCTACTTTCAAATTTTTAATTTTTCGATATTTCTTTCTTTTTCTTTTTTTTTTGTTTCTTTTTCACTTTGTTTTGGACTTGGCGATATTTTTTGGACTTGGAGATATTTTTTAGATGCATTAAGCCACTTTTATTACATTTTTCGTCTCTTTTATTTTTAACGGGAAAGTAGGCTAAAAAGGACCTTAAAAATAAAAAAGTGTGTACAAATGTCACACATGTTACCGTGGAATCGGCCAAAAATGAACTGCCAATACATTTTTTCCCAATTTTTGTAGGCTGTCAAAATTCTTTATCACTATGTTCTAATTTGCTTGCAGGCAAAAAGTTCACTCTTGGCTGTTTAATCATACAGTGGCGCACTGACAAAAATAGGCAGAAAGCTGTCTTTCTAAGTGTTCATCAGCAAGGTTGTGGTAGAGCATAAACTTCTCTTGGTCTGGTTCAAAAATAAGAACAGAGCGCTCCTAAGGGTCCTATCCCGGTTAAACCACGAGTTGTGGTAGGTACGGGAGACCCTGGAGTGTGTGAAGGTAGAGCATAAAGCAGCTTGTACATAAAAAATAGGAGTTAAAGTAGGTGTTAGGTTGGCAGTACCTTAATTTCTGTAAAATTGGGCTATATTATTAGATTTTTGCATCATTATTCATTCAATGACCATCTCGAAAATAATGTAGGATAGGGTCTTAAAGTCCGAACTAGCCACAGATGATCAAAGAAAACTCCTGTTTCTAATGCAAAGCTTTAACCCTTGCAAGTGTCTTCTAAATCCAGTTTGGGTAACTACTACATGCAGTATTTGTGATGCACAAACTGACTTCGGGCAGGAGAAATATTAAAGCTTCTATTTTGTGAAACCCAAACTAGATTTGTTTCTACTTTAGGATACTTAATTCTTGATTTTTTAAGTATATTGCATTAGTAGTCCTAGTTTTTAGCCGATTCCGACTCTGGTCAAGGGACGGAGACCGAAAAGGTGGGTGTGTCAGGGGCTCAGATAAATAAGAAACACTTGGGTTGATGAAAAAAAAAACATAGTTTTGTTTTCTCATGAAGTTTTAGTTACTTTTCAGTGATTTTTTTTGCAAATTTTCTTTTTTTGCTATGTCCGATTCAAAATTTTGTTTAATTTGCTCTGATATCATAAGATGTGTGCGTAATCCATTTATGTGTATGTAAAAATTAAATTTATTATAAATAATTTCTTTATAAATATAGTAGTTACTAGTTATTAGTTAAAAATTTGTTTTTGTGAGAAAAAAGATTCTCTAACTTGTAAAATAGTATAAAGAACAGGTTTAAACATTCAAAACAATTTTCAATTTTTTGTCTATTTTTTTAAAATATGTCACTGTTAAGGGGTTAAGTTTTTTTTTCATTCTTTAAACACTATTGTTTTTTAATCATTCATTAATTTTAATCTTTGAAAAGTGGAGGGTCAAGGTTTTGTTGCTTTTGGAAGTGAGAGAACAGTTTTAAATCAACAGTAGTTATGGCTTTGTAAAATATATATATACAGGGTGTCCACTCCAATCGTGGACCAATAGCTAATTTCTAAACCGTTAGAGATAAGCATATAGTTTATTTAGGAAAAAATCTCCAAATTACGAAAGGAATTTTGGGTCTATTCAATGTTTTTCAAAAAATCAAATTTTGAAAGAGTTACGAAATTTAAATTTTTATACAGCCCCCCAGTCCTATCAATCATATTTAGTAAAACATTCTTGACACTGTAACGTTTAAAACTAAAAAAAAATCACTCTTCTACGACAAAAATTGACCGAGTTATGACGTTTTGAAAAATCAAGATTTTGCATTGTTTCATGACGTCATCGAGAGATCGCTTTAGGGACCGTATGCGAAATCCTTCAAAATCTTGATTTTTCAAAACGTCATAACTCGGTCAATTTTTGTCGTAGAAGAGTGATTTTTTTTTAGTTTTAAACGTTACAGTGTCAAAAATGTTTTACTAAATATGATTGATAGGACTGGGGGGCTGTATAAAAATTTAAATTTCGTACCTCTTTCAAAATTTGATTTTTTGAAAAACATTGAATAGACCCAAAATTCCTTTCGTAATTTGGAGATTTTTTCCTAAATAAACTATATGCTTATCTCTAACGGTTTAGAAATTAGCTATTGGTCCACGATTGGAGTGGACACCCTGTATATATATATCAGTAGCGAGGCGTGACTTCAAGCGTCAGTCATCGGTAACTTTTAGGTCCCTAAAGAAATATACCAGACCATATGTTTCGCTCAGGGCTGTTTGTGATAAGAAATTTCTGAAATTTTTGGGCTGCCGTTTCCGAAATTTAATTTCTCAGTTTTCGAAAATTTTGAACTGTCGTTTCCGATGTCCATTATTTGGTTCTTTTTTTCATTGCTGAAGAATAACAATATTGCAATGTGTTTAAAAAAATGATGCATTGCTACAGATTTTTACGAATGTGTGTGTGAGGGGGAGGGAGGGGTAAGCTCCTCATACTTTCAGAAAATTTCATCAAGTCTTCAGAAAATTTTACTTACCTTGTAAAAATCTTGGTTCACAGATGCTTCTTTTTTAATTTGAAAAGTTCAAGCTTGCTGAAATGCAAAGCTCGAACGGCAACGAGCACTACATTTTATGAAAAACATTTATAATTGAAACTAAAAAGAGAGAGTAAAAAAACAAAACCACGCACACATATATTCGTTTTTGAAAGTTCGATGAAGTTCCAAAACACAAAAGGTAACAGTATTTTCCCCCATGCAAAACTACTGTAGTTGCAAACAATATTGTTTTCGACCCGTTGGGCTCATATTGGCGCCATCGTAAGATAACCGCAACCCCTTTTCTTTTAAAAATGTGACGCACCGAATTGAAAAAAAAAATAATAAAAAAATGAACGAAACAGGAGAAAAAAATCTCTACCCCTTCCCATCCAACCTCCAGGATCCGCCAAAACTGAGAGTTGCCAGTAAAAACAAAATGCTTTGCACATAAAATTTCCGCGGATCATCGCCGATGACTCGTTTTACATCTAAGGGAAGCTGTGAAAGTATCTGATTGGCTGAAATGGCTGACAAGCGAAAAAAGTTGCGCGCGCACACACAAAACTGATGCGGTATCTTTAACCATGGTATCTTTAACGATGAGTGAAGGTCATGCCTAATCGTTTACTCAACAGATGGCACCACTAAAATAAAACTATTTGGAATATTGAATGATCCGAAAAAATAATCTGAAAATAAAATTTTAAAAACTTTAATTCTTCCAGTGCAAAACGAGGTTTGCCTTCAGGTCATCGGCGAATCGTTCGATGACTTGAGGCCTCGCTACTGATGTATATATATATACTTACATATATTATTTTATTAAAGTATCATTATCTTTTTTTTTTTTTTTTGTATCTTATTGTTTGATGATGTGTAAAATGTATTATGAGGCTTACCCATGACTGATTTTTGTAGCAACTATGGCGCACCCAGCTGTTGTTCATGGTACATACCGCATTTCACATATTGCTGAATGGTTTCATGCTTTTCCTCATGTTGATATATCATTTTCACATGTAAACACTACATTTGATCCCACTAACAGTGCTTATTTAGAAGTAAGTTTTTTTCCTGTTATATTTAAAGATTTTCAGGTGAAAGAATTCTCTAAAATAAAAAAAATGAATGTCTCTCATTGAGGTTGACAGTGCAATGTACTATATTTAATACAATTTGCAGTTCATATTAGCTTTGAAGATATGTTTGCAGTAATTAAAATACATTTAAGCAGTTCTTAATGAAATGTTTCTCTCTTGCAGTACGGATTGAAACTAAAATGTTTCTAATTTTTTTCTCATCACACTCCCTCCATACTCAATGTTAGATGTAAGTGGTCGTTAGTCGTATTCTGCGACCAAAAATTTTGATTTGACGCCTAGACTTCCAAACTTTTTGACACCTAAACTTTTGAATCACCTTGAAGCTTTTTTTTCCTGACTAAACTTTACTAAAACCGGTGATTGACCCTAAAGATAAATTTGTAAAACTTAATTTTAAAAGGCATTTTCTTTTTTTAATAATTTGTAGATCTTTTGTACATGTGCTATCAGTAATATGTAGCATTTGGATTTGACTATGTATTTTTTAATATTTGGATACCTATATTTGATAAAAATGGCACCTTGGTTCCTAATTTTATGCCTAAAAACTTATACTAAGTGTTATCATGACTCCTAGATTAAAATTCGTATTTCTAATACTGTCCATATTGCTTTATAAAAAAGTAGTTATTTTTTTTGGAAAAAATATATTGTGAATATTTTGAGAAAATATTAGTTTGCAGATTTTAAGGTTTTCAGAAATGTGGACATTGTCAAAAGTCCTTTTACAAAAGTGCTTTATTCTTTATATAGCTTTGTTTAAAAAGTCCCAGATCAAATTCAATCATACATTAAGAATATTGAGACTTTATGAGCTTTATTTATCAATAACTTCTAAGTAATTTGTCAAATCTTCTCTATCTGAATTTTAAGTTATATTTTAAAAATAAATGTAAAATATAAGTTTTCTTTATTGGATTCAAAGTCTTAAACTGCTCAAGCTGTTCAGGAGTACTGTGTTACTGTAATTCATTGTTAGAAGTAAGAAATTTTTAAACTTTGAAAAAAATGATTGTTACTTAAATAAAGTTTAGAGGTCATTTATTTTAATGACTGTTAAATATTTTATGCAGTGAAAGTTTATAAATGTATGTTTTTGTTTTAATTATGTTTATTCTCAACTTTCTAGGCATTAGGTATCATAATTGCTGTTCCTGGCTTTTACTTGATACTAACCCTTTTAGCATTTTTAATATTTTTCTTGTGCCGATGTTGTGATTCAAGCTTTAAAAGGAAAAGAAAAATAACTCCTCTTAAGTGGACTCTTGGATTCTTTGCCATTCTTTGCTGGTTAGTATGTCATAATTTTAAATTGAAGTTTTACTTAAATTCATTCAAAATTTTCAATCTGTGCTTTAAATGTATTTTTTTGATTATTTTTTCATTTATGGAAACAAATCACCAAAAACATTACATATCTACCTTCTAATTTTGTTCTACCCTACAAGAAATAGATTATAAATTGGACTAGGTTTTAAAACATATATTTTTAGTTTTTCCCGAAATGTTTTTGGAGGTTGTTGCGCCATGCCCTTTTTATAGCAACCTTTATTGCTCCCCTGTCTCAATGCTTCTTCCTTGCACCTTTAAAACTTGTTATAAAGACATAGTTTCTTTCTTAAAAGTATAAATTGCACAAGTTAGGGCTTGAAATTTAACTTCATAGTTTTCCTCATCCACTAGAATGGTTTAAATTCACATAAATAAGATAAAGAATATGTGTGTGTGTATGTACCTCATACAAATCCACAGTTTATGTCAGATCTGGACGAAATTTGGCAGGGAGATACTCGGGCACCCGGGAAGGATCATAGGGTGGTTTTTGAGCGGGAAAAAAGTTCCGATCCGTTCAAATTTCAAATAAAGGACTTCAAAATGGCTCTATCTAGCGAAATACTTATCGGATCTTCTCGATCTTGGTGTCATTCGAAAGAACAGAAAAAATACCTGTCAGGTAAGTTCCCTTCCATAGGTTTTCAAAACCACTAATCGATATCTCCATCCTGAAGAAAGATATGGGCATTTGAAAATTTGGAAATATCCATTTTAAATTGGATTTTAAAAATCGTCTGCACGATCATGAGAGAAATTGAATAGGGTGAAATAAATTATTAATGAGAAAAAAAGTGTTGCCATTTTTTTCTTGAACATAAACAAATATAATTCTTGCTTTTGCTTTAGGCTTTTCCTGTAACGGACGGATTTAAAACATTTTTGGTGATTAATTTTCGGGACTTTTAGACTCACGCGTCACTTGACATGACAATTTTCCTCAAGATAGATCCCGTGCAGAGCCGGGCCAAGTAGCTAGTTTAAAACAAAAACTAACATTTTTTCTACTACAAAATTCCTTTTGAAAAGTGTCCTTTTACCCCTAAGCACCCTGGAGCTTTTTTGATCTGGAGAAAACATCTATTCAATATTTCTATAGATTTTTTTAAGCAAAAATAAATGATTTTTAGAATTTGAATCAAGTTGTGGATAAAGCGCAAGATAATGACTTCAAACACTTCCTATTTTTTTTTTTCATCTTTTGTTATTTTTCCTGTTTTTTCCCTATTTCTTTTTATGCACCACCATTTTCCCAAGAGTAGCATAATTTCCTGTGCATTATTCATGGTATTTTCATTTAACTGTTTTAAAGGTAAAATTTTTGACATCGATTATCTGTGCTTTTTTTTCAACTTGAAAACTTTTTTCGGACCGCAATTTACAGTTGGATTTACATAAAGAATTGCTGTGCCTGTAGTGTTGGTTATTTTACACAGCTTGACTTTTCTTTCATTATATTGAAGTTTTGTAAAATAAACACCCATACTGACAAAAAAGAGCAAAAACATTAAAAAAGACTTTCCATTCTCACTACACTTCCTGCACAACTTTCTTTTTATGCAACAGAATGAACTTTGTTATTGCCTGAGTCACCACATTTTTTTCTCTTGTCATGTTGATTTTCGTTTTGATTTGGAATTACATTTGAAGATGGTGAAAATAAATTTATATTCCTTTCATTCTAAATTAATAACATTCAAATCTCACATTTTTATTTCAACTGCACATGAAAGAATTGAATGCTGATGCATTCTAATGTAATTTTCTGAGAATATAGCAGCTATTAAATAGTTTAAGCTCAATATATTGCATGTATTTAAAGCAGCTTCTTTTTTGCTTTCCTTAGCGGGAAGAAGGGGGATGTTCTGGTATTTTGCTGGATTTCCCACATTCTTTTTTAGAAAAATTCTTATGAATGAAAAAAAAAAAAAAATTCCAAACGATTTACTGGTTTGGAAATAGCGAATATTTTTGCCTTTATGGTAAGATGTTGTAACATAAGCTAGGAAAATATTATATTGGTTTTGAACTTGTGCTGCTAAACTAAACAAAGGCTTTTTTGTCTTGTAACACAGGTACCATCATTTTGATGGTATCAATCAGTTTGCACCTAATACGACTATCGATTGTTTTTCTCTTTAGATACTTACTACGCAAATAAATGAAGGAAGCAAATGAAATTTCTGTTTATTTTAATTTAAAAAGTAAATTTAAAAGTTAACTAGCAAAGTTATGTGTTTATTTATGAGAGTCAAAAAGTTAACCGCAGACTTCCTATTTTTTCCTATTTTCCAGTTTTTTTTTTTTTTTTCTTCACTTTTTGATGCTTTTCCTATTTTTTTCTATGCACGATCTTGCTTCCGCCATTTTTCCAAGAGTTAGGAGCATGGCTAAAAATAATATAACAAATATTATATCTTAAATACGTGAAGAAAAAAAAGCAGCAATCAAAACTAAAAACTTAATTGACTGCCATTTTCCTGTATTATATTGGAATGTCGAATAAGTTCTTGCTATCTTCCAACAAATTGTGTGACTGGGACTGATTGTGCTAGTTTATAATAGTGAAGCATCTATATATTTTTATTGTACTATAAGCAAGCTAGAAATTTTGTGTGTGCTATTGCGTGGAAATGGAAACAACTTCATATTTCTTAGCTTAAATTTCGTTTAAAAAAAAAAGAATATTTTTGGGAAAGAAACAAGTTTAGAAAATTTGCAGTTGAATCGCTCAGAATTCTTTTGAAGGTAACGATGATCATACTGTGTCTAGAACAGCATGGAGAGATTGGTTTTGATGCCTAAAAAGAATAATGATTTTTATCTTGGAAGATAAATTATGTTCTGGGGTAGTGAAGAAGTTTCATGACAAATAATGGAAACAATACGTCATGGAGACAAGTGTCAAAAACGAGCTCAACTTGCAGAATCATTAGGAATTGATCACTCCACAGTTTTGAAAGCATTAGGGATGATTCAAAAGAAAAGTCATTGCGTGGTGCTGTACCGCTAGACTCTGAGAGACATCGAATGAATCCTAAGCTTAAAAGATGGTGGAGTAAACTCGACCGCGCATCGTTTTCAACACAGCCAAATATTCACGAAAGGAGATTGCTACATGTTACATTTGAGGAGATTAGGCCGAACATTGGAAGAAAAATAGCTTTTTATGAGCAGAGATGCGACAATGTCATTTTGCACCATAACCACACTTTTGCACCAACATTGGCCAATGACACATGACCGAGTCGAGTAGCTCTTCTATTCATATGAAAGTGCCCAGAATTGTGTCAGTTCTTGGATAGCCTCAAAAACATTTTTTTTCCCTACATGGTATTCAAATGATGCCAGAAAAATGAGGAAAAGTACTGGTAGCAATGGAGAGTAATTTTAGTCCCATGTTTTTTAATATAATTTTTTAAGTAAAGTATTAATTTTCACACTGAAACAGCAAGAACTTGTTCAACATCTCAACTGGCTCTTTTGTATTGGAAGTGCAGTGTATAATTTAATGTATTAAAATAAAATTTTAATGTATTTTCATTATTTTGACAGTGGAGCTCTTACTGTAGGATTATATGGGAATGAAACAGCTCATAAAGGAATTAAAAATGTTGAATCTTCTACAAAAAATATTTCCGATGTTGTAAATTCAGTTCAGAATTTAGTAAGTATTTTTTGAAAATTCAGTTTGAATTTACATTAATTTTCCAAGAGTTTTAAAAATTTATTGTATAGTACAATTATTTGAAATACCTCTTGGAAAATTAATGAACTTTTATTAACAAATCTGTACATTATTTTGCATTTGCTTTGCTGTAACCATGCTCAGATACATTGTAAACTCCTACGAACATATTTCATGCATTCTAAATCAAAATTCACCTCAGAAAATTTTTCAATAATATTTTCACTCTGTGTGTTTTAATTAAAAACTTTGAATTTAAAAAAAATGGTAGAGAAAAAATTCAATTTGAAAAATATCACACTTTTGTTTTTAAATATTTTTAATATTTTTCATTCAAAATTATAAATTTAAAAAATACGTGTGGCACTCCAGGACTGCCGCGGTAAAGCTATTGCATAGCATTTTTTATCAACTTGTGCAATTATAATTATTTATTTATTTTATTTATCTAGTATTTTTTTTTCTTTAATATTAATTCAAGTTTTTTTTTATATTAGTTTAAGCAGATGTAGAGTAAAATGAGACATTAAAATATTATACTTTTGATGCTTATTGCCAAAGTTGAAATTTGAACATTTTCATACCCTGCGTATTGGCATTTTAATATCCTGAAAAAGTTTTTCAGTTTTGAAAAAGTGAAAGCAAAAGACAAAAAATATTATTATTTGACTTGAGAAAAGAATCAAAGAATCGTGTGAGATAAAAAAATAACATCAAATTTAAAAATTTGCA
>JAXGGA010023931.1:0-12797 GCA_038373865.1 Uloborus plumipes
GAAACTACTTTTAAATAGTTTCTTGCTGTTCCTTGATAGCAATGCCAACTAGATCTGCTGGGCTGGAGAGAGTCTTCGCAAATTTCTCATAGGTACACAATAAATTGAGAAAATGTTTAGGTTTTGAAAGATCATCCAAACTTGTATATTAGACCGTCCCAAAAAAAATAATTTTCAAAAATCAATGTGCATACCCACTTAAGTTGTGCCAAATGACATTCTAAGGATGTAGTAAAAATTTTAGCCAAATATTTTAAGATTAACAGACCTCTCATGAGCACCCAAAATCATTTTTATGCCCTATTTTCGGTACAAAATATGCATGATGCAACAAATATTTAAAAAATATTTTTTTATTGTTTAATCATTAATTTGTACATTTTAAGCATAATATAGTTTAAAGCAGAATGTTTTTTACATTAAATTTTATCAGTTATTGTTAACTTCAGTGTTTTCAGAACTCTGAAACTGTAATTTTTCATCGCCATCTTAGGTAAACGGAACACTGCCATTTTGTTCTCGACTTACTGTAGCTCTAGAGTTAAAATTGTATGTCAGCATTTTTTATATAAAAACTAAAGCTTACATTATATTCATTTTTGATTTAGTTTTAATTTTCTAAATTTTTCAGAAGTAAGTTTAATTTTAATGAATATTTTCTATAGTTAAATAACAGTACATTGACTTTATATTAATTTTACAATAAGTGGTATGTAGAATTCAAAAGTAGTTTTCACAATATCATATCCACACTGTAATATAGCTGATAGAACAACTTGTTTCAGTTCTTGATGTATATAATAACAACCAATTGCCAACAAATGGTGAAGCACTGGGCCGGCTATTTCATGATTTAAAGATTAGGAAATTAACATTGTCAGAAAGATGCTTACCGATAACACAAAAACCAAATGTTGTGACCAAACTGAAAATGATCTATGAAAACATGCAAAAATGTATAAAAAAAAAAAAACATAGGAGGGCATCCAAGAGGCAATGACAAATCGAAAAGGAGTTCAATGAAGAAATGAAGAAAAAATGTTTGATATTTCTTATGTAGACAATGAATATACCATTAAAATACCTGAAGATTAGAAGCTCCTTCAGGACTAAGTAGGGAAAAAGATGAATTTTATGGGAAGGAAGACTGACATTTTAAAAAATAGCAAGAAAAGAAACAAACAAGAAAAGGTAATAAGAGAAATCAAGAAGAGAAAGCAAAAACAGGAGAACAACAAAGTATGTTATTTGAGTCTTCAATTAAAGCTACATCAAGATTGGACATTGATTCAAAAGCAAGCACTTTTGTTAAAGTGATTTGAATTTTTTAAAAGTAACACCAAAGGGTACAAAGGAAGACTACAAGGTTAGCGAATGGGTTTTCTAATTTAGACTATGATTCCAGACTAAGAATGCTTAACATGTATAGTCTTGAGCAAAGGAGAATCAGGGGGACATGATTCAGTTGTTTAAATTTATCAAAATGAATGATATTACAGAATTAAATTTTTGCACGATAAAGAACGACAAGGGGTCATTGTTATAAGCTGTTTAAATCTCAGGCTAACCTGGAAATTCGGAAAAATTACTATTTTAGTAGAGTAGTGGGAATTTGGAATAGTTTACCGGAAGAGGCGGTAAGGAGCAATGGAGTAGATAGTTTTAATAGGGCCATTGATCTTCATTGGGGTCTATAATTTGACTAGGATCAGCCCTGTTGGGCCCAGAGCCTGTTGCTGGTCGTCGCATTTGTATTTGTATACTCTTGGTGATGCAGATCATGTTCCTGGTTGTATGTTTAATTCCCAGGTGCCTATTACAGGACAAGATGGATGGCAAAAGGAGTTTACTGCTTGAAGAATTTGTGCTTTAACGAGGAATACAAATTAGCATCTTATGAGATTTTAGCATTAAAAAATTAATGAAATTCATGACAACAATCTATGCAAAATTGTGGCTCAGTACCCCTCAGTAGCTGCAATGTGCCTCATAATGACTTACATCTTCTACAAATACTAGAGCTATACACAGAAATTGATAGTGAAGTGGCTCTTAAAGCACTTATTAAAAACTGAAAGAAAAATTTTGATAGCTGAGTGAGGATTTGGTATGATTAGCTGTTTTTACAGATCGCGTGCCTCCAAAGGAAAAAGCTGCCATAGTAAAAGCTTTATAGCATCCAAAAATCAAAAAGGGTCTTAAAAGACTAGAAGCCAACCATGTGGAATCTTTTTAGAATAACATTTATCATATTTTGTGAAAGAACGGATTTAGAATCAGCTGTAATGAAACTGGATAATAATTTTTTTCAGTTAATGTTCATACTTGGGCTGGAAGAAATAAATACAATCAAGCTAAGGAAATAGTGTCTGCATTCAGGCCCGTCATTTCAAGTTTTTCCGGGGGGGGGCAAAGGGTAAAAGCACAATACAATTTCACCAGAAAACAACAAAAACCACGCCCACTTAAATGTAAATACATTGAGTTCTCAAAGTCGGGGGGGGGGGCAATTGACTCCGCCCCCCTAAATGACAGGCCCGTCTGCATTGAAGGTAGTAAATGATTGTGCTAAGCAAGCAATTAAATTAGCAAGTGGTTTCAATTTGCAACTTACTAATGACGAGCAACATTGGCTCATTTTTCAAACATTGGAACATTACGGAAAATAAGCAGCATTGGTGTATAAAATTTTTTTTAAAGTAATTTTAGCAAAAAGTGTATTTGAGATTGTAATTATTGCATATTGTTAAAAGAAAAGTATCGATACAAATGCTTTTGTATTGAGTAAATTTTATAAAACTTTGTGAAAAAAATAATTGCTCAATAAATTAGGTTTTTGAAATATTTAATGATGTTGAGCTGTCACTTAATAATCTTCAAATAGCTTAAAATTTTGCAAGATAGTTATTTATACCAAATGTCACAATAATGCAAGGTATGCCAGCTCAAATTCCAAAAATTTTTTTTCACCATACAATTTTGGGACAGTCTATTGTATATAGCCATTACACATAATCATTGTATATAATTGCTTGCTCAGATTTATATTGAAATTCAGTTGTTTCTTTTGTTATAAAGGGTTACTTTTCAATAACAGCACAATATGATAAGTAGTAGAGAAGTTGCTTAATTAACACAGCACTTAACTTTTTATTACAGCAATTTTTTTTTTTCTTCTCTCATCTTTTAGAGAGAACAAACTCCTCAAATCGTTTAATGAGAAAAAAACTTGAAATTTGTTTTAAAGCTTTTTCTTTAGAATTTCGCTGTTGTATAAAAATATGATCGTGCCTCCCCCTCCCCCTATTTTATAGGTGCAAGCGTAACTTATAATCCTGCTGAATGTGAGTGAAATTTCCATGACATTGCGTATTTTTTTTCAAAATGTTTGACGTTTTTTTTATTACTTTTTTCGTCCATAAAGAAAACTGGTTTTATTTTAATTAATCAAAGATAAATATTCAGTCTTAAGGAACAATTCAAACGGTTTTTTAAGTTTTGAAAAAGTACTAGTTTTGCTTATGATTTTTAGTTTCTGTTTTTATTTTCAGTTTTGCAATACATTTTTATGAGTAAGTTTTAAAAAATATACTCGGGTTTTCCGAAGTTTCGGATTTTTGGGGTTCGGATTGCTGGGATTTTAATGCAACTAAATTGTTTTTCTTTAATATAGTGCTTTCAGATACATAGTTGGACACCCTTAAACCGGCCCCTGAAAACAATTTGGAAGATTTTGATCAATTTCAGTTTTTTAGAAAAAAACGAATTTTTAATGAGTACTATTAAAATTAATCGGTTTTAAGCTATTTTGACGGTTTTCTAATCTTTGTTTAACATAATTGAACTCTAATAAGATGATAAAAAAAAGGTGTTTTTTGAAAAAGAAATAAGAAAAGCAATTTCGGACTTTTTGACCAAAGATGGCCGCCGGAGGGGTTTGGGTGGGGATTTCGGAATGGCTCGCCTTCTAAAAATGTTTATAAATACATTGTCTACATACACACCAACTTTCATGCTTTTATCACAAAATGCAGTTTCCGGCTATATTTTGGACCATAGCCCAAAACGTGAAATCCTGAGAGAAGTATTGAATGCACATATTACTAGCTTTGAAATATTGGAAGAGTAAATTTGGTGAGGTATATTCAGATATATTCTAGTGGGAGGTCACAGTTACCTCCTTAAAAATTACAATTGAAAAATTTTGATATCGATTCAGCAAATTTGGAAACAGTATTGCAACATTGAGATTTTTTAATGATACATTTCTTGCATGTGTGCTTTGTCATATTTTGTAAAAATTGTAGTTCGAATGCCCATGAGTATCTTATACTTCTAGAGAAGATGTTCTTAATTTACCAAATGAATATCTTAATTTTTCCGAATGTTATAATACTATCTAGCCCACACGTAAAAAATAAACAAATAGTAACTTTCAATGAAGTTGCAATATTGTTCAAAGTTGCTGAATCTTCAGAAAATTTTGCCGAATTGGAAATTTTTCTGGAGGTCACAGTGACTTCCCATTGGGGAGCCTCTAAAATACCTCATATTATTTACTTTTTCGAATATTTCCAGTCATTGCCCAGCTAGTAATATATAAATTCAGTAATTCCCTCAATAACGATTTCTCGTTTTTTGATGCAATTGCAATCCCAGGTAACAAAAAAAACGATTAAACGTTTTATAAACGTTTTTAATCCGTTCTCACAACGTTAATAACCATTTTACAACCTTTAAAAAACTAACTGTGCTACTTGGGATGAAAAGCTAATAAAAGTTCTAAAAATTCAAACACAATTAAGTACTGTGAGTTTTTTTTTCTCCAGACACACGTATATTATTATATATACTAGCTGCCAGGGCAGCTAGATTAGCTTCCTGCGGCATGTTGATGCATAACGTGCCCCCTCTCTAACTTTTACCTCATTCTGAAGTTATATTATTTAGTATAATTTAATGTTCATTCGATTTCAAGACATACCACGCACGTGGCCCGGCGTTGCACGGGCACTTCGTGCTTTGAGAGTAGTGAGAAAAATGTCAAGAAAGTACTCCCCGCCAAGGCGGCTCGCTAACAGGCGCTCACGCCTTTACTTTTTTCCTATATAAAAAAATCATTCGAATTATTGAGATGCTTCGCGCTTTCAAGATGGTAAGGAAAGTTTCAGTAAGTTCAGCTCGCTCAAAGGAAAAAAGCAGACATAGATACTCAGTTTTCAATATAAGTAGATGGCTTTTCAGCAAATGAATGTTTCAAAATATTACAAGTAGCTAGCGATTAAAATACTATGTAAGTGGCCCGCTGATGAGTTTCGTGTTTGATTTAGTTAAGCCTTTATTCAAAATTCTCATTATCATTGTTATCACTGTTTCATAGCAACTACGTTTCAACAATGGATTTCATATTTAATCATTTATTAGGCTTAATCGCTTTAAATTTGACTACTTATTAATTGATATCTTCGTTAATTAAAATCGTATAATTATATAGATTGAAACTAATGAAGCCTGAAAAATTACCTGATTATCGGTAACTGGTTCGACTTTCAGTTTATTGGCGTTCAAGAGAAAGAAGCGTGACATAGAAAGATAGAAGGAAAGATAGAAAGATACTCAGTTTTTAATATAAGTAGATTATTATTATATATTTTAAGTTTTAGCAGATCTGACCTACACACTGGACACATTTTGCTATGAGAAAACATATTAAAATCTGTTACATTTTTTCCCTGTAAAACTAGAAGAGACCCCAGTTCGCTTTATTTTTTACGTTGTTTTACACATTTGAAGGTATCATCTTAATATATAAAAATTACGTGTCCCTGTGTTTGTGGCCAATGGACTCCTCAGCTACTGAACCGATTTCAACCAAATTTTACACGCAGTTTCAGTTTGGTCCATCTTAAATGATAGGATAGTTTTTACCTCAATTTAGGACCGCAATATACTTTTTATTGCAAATTATGTATTTAGCTTCCAGCTTTTCTGTGTTCTTGGCTAAGCCTTTTTTGAAACCTCCATGGCTGAGCGACATAAAGCACACGTTCTGGCAGCTTCTGGAGCGCAGTAAACAAGTAATAATCTTTCTTATATTTCTTATAATACATAAAAATTACATGTCCCTGTGTTTGTGTCCACTGGACTCCTCAGCTACTGAACCGATTTTAACCAAATTTTGCAAGCAGTTTCAGTTTGGTCCAACTTAAATGATAGGATAGTTTTTATCTCAATTTAGGACCGCAATATATTTTTTATTGCAAATTATCTATTTAGTTACCAGCTTGTCTGTATTCTTGGCTAAAATTCTTTAAACATACCCGGAATGCCACCACATAATCTGAGGTTAAAAATTGGTTCACCCATAGTTCTTCTACGTAATTTAAATCCACCGAGATTATGCAATGGTGCGCGTTTAGTTATCAAAAAAATCACCGGGAACATTATTGAGGCAATCATTTTGACGGGCAAGTTTAAAGATGAAGTAGTTCTGTTGCCACGTTTCCCAATGACATCGTCAGAATCTTCAATACCCTTCAAAAGGCTACAGTTTCCCATTCGTTTAGTTTTCGCCATGTCCATTAATAAGTCCCAAGGACAAACAATGTCAATTTGCGGTTTAGATTTAGAAAATCCATGTTTTTCCCATGGGCAACTATAGGTCGCTTGCTCCCGTGTGGGAAAACCGTCCAATCTATTTTTGTTTACAAGAGACAGATTAACAAAGAATATTGTGCACCGATTAGTATTGAGTTACACTGAAATTAAAAATGCTTATAATTCAAAAGATAACAAATAATATTGGTTAATTATCTACCCTACCTACATTATTAAAAAATAAAATGTTACATTAAAAAATAAAATGTTACATTAAAAAATAAATGTTACATTAAAAAATAAAATGTTACAATAGCATACAGCAAATTTTTAATTAACTCAATTGTTACAAGCTTGAATATAAATTTCTAAGTACTAAAATGCTACATTTTTTGTTGATTTTTTATTTCTAGCAAACTTAGGAAATTTTTGTTCGATTGTTTTCATATTTTGACCTCAAATTCATTTTTTTATAAAGTTGATCTCTATAACGGTAATAAAGTTTTCCGTTTCTATTGAAACATTATAGTTTAACCCATACCTTAGCCACAGCAACGCGTGGCCGGGTCAGCTAGTATAATATAAGAAAATAATCATAACATGCAAAAAATAAATAAAGAGAAATTTCCAATGTTGCAGTATTGTTTCTAAGTTACCGAATCATCAGCAAAATTTTTCAAATGCAAAATTTTTCGGGCGGTCACTGTGACCTCCATCTACAACAGGGTTGTCATTTCACCCACTTTTTAACAAAAGTCCGGGAGGCCGGAAGAAATGGACAAAATTGGACGAAATAGACAAAATGGAAGAAATGAAAAAAAAAAAAAAAAACACAATTTTTTTTTTCATACATATGATGTATAAAAATGTTATGATGTACAATTAGTATCTCTCTTGCATTACCTATTTCCCAAAATAGAATGATGATATCATGCGAAAAAAAAAAAAAAAAGAATGGCAATTAACCCATTGATTTTCAACTAATTTTAGTTGAAAGAAATAAAATTTAACTTAGTGAATAATTTATTGAGTGTAATTACATTATTATAAAGTAGACAAATAGAAAAAAAAAGTGTTTTTTTTAATACATATTTTTAAAAAGAAATTAAAGTGTTCTGTCACCTTAGATATTTATTTAACACATTACAATCCCTTAAAAAGTAAACTTTATATGATATTTTCTCATAAATTCTATGGTTAAATTTTGCTTGAATTAAATACACATATAAATGTATATCATTTGTATTTGAAAATACATTAGATGCTACAAGAAATATTGGTTTAATTTTGATTCATTTGATCATTTTACGTTATATTTTTTGAGGATTTAATGAATGTTGCCCCGTTGTAAAATATTTATGTACACAGCATTGTTTTATGGATATATTAATTTTATTATAGGAATATATTTCATTTCATGGCAAAATTTTTTTTCTTGACATTAAATAATGTTTACTTCATAGGGTTTTCAATACTTTGAGACTAAAACCTTTTAAAATTTTCATTTCTTCTTTTATATTTTACTAGCTGACCCGGCCACGCGTTGCTGTGGCTAAGGTATGGGTTAAACTATAATGTTTCAATAGAAACGAAAAACTTTATTACCGTTATAGAGAATAGAGATCAACTTTATAAAAAAATGAATTTGAGGTCAAAATATGAAAACAATCGAACAAAAATTTCGAGAGCAATGGCGAGAGGGAACAACCAGTAGTTTTAACAGTGAGGAGACACTGAAATTATACTGTTCGAGTTGAATCACTACGAATTATTTAGTTAAGCTGTTTTTCGAGTTACGCTTAGTCCTCCCCTTCCCCCATTTTCGTTTGTTTAGTTTTCTTCAGATCTCTCCAACAGTTTGAACTAACTATCTCATTTTATCCCCTCCCCCTTCAGACAGAAGTTGGTACTCTATTGCTGCATGGAAGTGCTTCGTTAAAGGGGTAAAAAACAAACGGAAATCAACATAAAGAAATCAAAATCACAAAAAATGCTTTTACATAAAAGTATCGGCTGTCAGAACCCGAATTACTTAAAATGGCTGCTGAAAATAGCATCATGCTAATGGGAAAACTGAAAGTATTACGTAAAACAAGTGATGCAAGAAAATTTTACTTGGGGAATCGAATTAAATGTAAAAACATTAAGTACTTTACAAAAATAAACTAGTGTTTTGCACTATAATACTAGCAGAGTTTAGAGTTTAAAACTGTAAAATACACAGTAATAAGCTGCAAAACTAACAATTTTACAGTTTTAAACTGACACCTTGGCTGCCAGTATTAGATTGTAAAAACAACATTTTTTTTTTTTTTTTTTTTGTAGTGTATGAAGATAGAATTCTAGCTACTGTCACTGTCTAAGGTCACTAGGGCCCTAATTCTGTCCTGAACATGTAAGTTTCTTACTTAGACTTTTCAATTTGTTTATTGCTTAGCATGTTGGTGAAGCTTTCATATTATTGCTTATAACTAGTTAGAAAATCATAGGTGAGTTAAATAGCCACGAAAAGATCGATAAATAAGAAACATGCAATATACAATATACTTATAAAATCTACGCCTTATTTTCAAAAAATCATTTTTAAATTTTCAATGTTAGTGAGATAAATGTTTAAATATACATGTAATATATATATATATATATATATATATATATATATATATATATATATATATATATATATATATATATATATATAATATATATATATATATATATATATATAATATATATATATATATATATATATATATATATATATATATATATATATATATATATATATATTTAAAATGCGCAATACTGTTTGTGTTAGGTAAACGCACCAGTTATCAGGTTACCTAAAAATATGTAATTAAAATTTCTTTGCCTTGCTTTTTAGAGGAAAGAGGTCAGGCTGTCAAGTATTTTTTACCATAAATGAACAATTGTTACTTTTGTTTGTGTAACAAAAAATCATATACGGTTCAAAACCTAAAACAAAAGGAGAGACTACGATCGAACTGACTTAAAACAAAATTTTTCTGTTTTTCGACCGAACTATAACTAAAGCATGTTTCTACTATCAAACTAAGATAGGGAACAATTTTCTTAATTGACCGGGTATTCATCTAGCCCATTTTCCCAAATAAGATTTGCAACTAAAATTGTAATTTTAACTCTTGTTTTTAATAAAAACTATGAAAATCAATTTAATACAATTAAAACAATCCCCAGGATAATGATCAGATTTCTTAAATTCATACTGCCTCCTTACCTCTCGCAAAAAAGGGAAGAAAACCTGTCCACGCGTGCATTTTTTAGGTCTAAAACAAAGAAAAAAAAAGAAGAAGAAATTCAGAAACCTGAGAGTTATTCAATTCCAATTTATCGTATTCAAAATATCAAGAATTAATTTCGTTTCACTTATTATTTCGTATGAACGCATGAATTAAACATAAATAAAGCATTCGATATAGACTTCTGAGAAATCTCAATAAGAAAAAGTTTTATGTTCCCAAAAAAAAAGAAAAAAAAAAAAAAAAAACAAAATACTTCTTGCAACAAGGTTTAATAGTGAAAACCATATTCCATACAATTTCCATGATTTTAGAAACTTGACAACAGTGGAAAATGCAAAATTCGGAGAAAATCGCTTCGCTGAAAATTATTCATTATTGATTTCGATTCTAAGTTTAAAGATATATGTTAACCAAATCTTGATAAATTGAAACTGAAATGATGCACAAGGACAAAATTTTGTTGTTTCTGAAGCGTAAAATAATATCTTTAGCAATAATTGAATTCATTTTTCGGAAGAGAGTGATACTCTTTTACGAATTTAGATACGTAACATTTGACTATTTTTCAATAAAAATTGTTCTGGGAAACAGTAGCAAACTGAATTGCTTCCTTGCTTAAGTTTTATGATTCAGATCAAGTTTTTAATTATTAGAACGTCAAGTCACAAATTTTAAACACGGGTTCATTTCGGTTTTATTTTATCACATAGTTAGAAAATAATTATATTAATATTAGTTAAAACTCAAAGATTAATTTACAAGATTTTTAAATGTTTAGAAGAATATAATTTCAGTGTAAAAGATGATTAAACAACGTAAGAAATCTAAAAAAAAAATGCAGACACGTGTTTTGGGTATCTGGAATTTCTTTGTCAATGCAAAAGAAGTAAGCTTATAGATGAAAAAGACACCCTCCTATCAAATGTAGTTTAATTCTCTTGTACGTTTAAGCACAATGGCATTTATTTACTTCTTATCATTTAGTGGTTATTTTATTTCTTTGCAAAATAACTGAAGCATATTATGTTCATGTTTACCTAAGTGCATCGCAGAAATTCAACGTAAATGAAAGTTGTTCATACGTGTTTCCGAACCACAAGGCAACACTCCTCCTTCACGGCAAAAAGACATGCGAGAGAGAAGAATGGCATAGCATTCAAATGTTGATGGCTTAGCATTATAAACTTTTTTCGCACAACTGTATTTTTTCTCGCACAGGTGAAGCAGTTCTGAAACGTGCATATGCAACTTTTTAAATTTAGTTTTCAAATTTTAGCACACTGACAGCATTTCTGAAAATATAGACATTAAGGTCTTCATTTATAATTTTTCAGCTGGAATGATACTTTTCGGATTAGTTTATTTAAGGAAAATAAAAATATTTGAAAGATATTTTTAAAGGATTTAAAGTAATAACAGCTGCCTTCAAGAAAATCACTACTGATACTCATGATTATTTAAGAAAGCATGAATGATTAATATATTTTCAACTTAAAGATAGTTATAAAATAGTTTACAGTTAAAATATAATAAGCATAAAAAAAATCTTTTTGCTATAAAAAGAAAACTTTCTTCTTAAATCAACGATCTAATCGCATTTAAAAGCTCCAAACGTTTCAAAATACTAAAAAAAAAATTATCGCCTTTTATAAAATCTTTCATTCAGGTATGAACAGAAGAAAGTTAATTAAAGAAAGCAAGAATCGAAAATTAAAGCTCCTTCACTGCAACGAATTTATTAAAAATATTACATCAATAATTTTATTTGCGCATAAAACAAAATTATAGAACATACTAGCAAAAATACCCGGCGTTGCCTGGGTCAATAATAATATTGAGAAACAATTTATATACTCACCTTTGTTTTTTTTTTCCTGAACTGAAAGAACTCAGAACACACCGCTTGGCGATTTTTAAAATGTCGCCAAATTTTTGCGTAACTGTTTTGGGATACCTAGGATAATTTTGCTCCCCTACTTACTTTATGAAAATACATTAAGTATTATTATGTCACTAATTTTTGTCACAGAGAAATAGTTGTCAAATTCTGAGATACTATTGCTGACCACAAAATGACGTTAAAAGTTTTTGTCCTAAATGATTTCGAAATTAATAGGGAACATTTAGCAGTTATTTATGCAAAAATGCAAATTAGTGGTAATTTTAGTCTTGTTTAAGGGTTTTATTAATTTAGTATGTGGATTACTTTACTTTTTGACATAATTTTAAAAAGGTTTTTAATGGATACATTCGGAATCGGAAAACAAAAGAAAAAAAACTGAACTTTTCAAATGTGGGAGTATTATATCGATGATGGATATTTTGCTGCAGTCGATAAATATCAGACAATAATCGGTTTATTTTGGTTACGTCGTGTAAAAAGTAAAGTATTATTACGTAGTCTTCGGCACAAAAATAGGCGTCAGTTGAAAAAATCGCCGAGAATCTCAGTTATTAAAATCTTGCAGCAAATTTGGCAAAATTCCTGTTCAATCGGATACTAAGGAACTGCCCTATTATAAGTACCAGAGAAAGTGACCAATCAAAGCAAAGAAATTTAAGAAATACCGTTAAGTTGTATTTAAAGCTCCATCAAATTCGAAAATAATGAACCTAATCAATTTATTAGTTGCCAATCTCTTCTAGCGGTTACGTTACCGATACTCTAAAACACATATTTACAAAATTCGAGAAAATAATTGACGCCGTGAACAATCTACTAATGTTTTAAAATACAAATCATAGAGTAAAAGCTCGTTCAAGAGCTGGCGCGTTCGTTTCCAATGTCTATGTAAAAACCATGAAGCTGAAAAAAAAAATTACTTTTTGATTTGACTTGAGAAAAGCCTTGAACATTTAATGCAAAAAGCGGAAATGATATACGCAATTCTAGCTATCGACAGGGAGTTGAGATGA